>JAIPRM010002521.1:0-30044 GCA_025469315.1 Stegophylla sp. TES_Ste_2020 | reverse complement strand
TGACATGTTAATTAAAAATAATATCACGAATAAAAATTTGTTATCTATAAAAATGTACGTATGTATTGTTATGTTCAGGTGTCACACCATTCAGTATGCAAATTTAAAAATTAAAACCCCCCCCCCAAAGTTCAGGTCTAAGTACACCACTGTACACGCTATTTAAATTTAGCAGACTATTACCATATACTACTCATAATATGTTAATTAAAAATGTATTATCAACATGAATATAACACATTAAACATCAAAATCTAAACCTTCGAATAAGGACTGAAATAGATGACATTAAACTGTAAAAAACTTTTTCATCACTCTGTGCTATTGACATCTGCCATGCAAACTCCATTCATAGACTCTCTTTTTTCTGTTTATTTAAACTTTTTTTGATCCTAGGTAAAATTGGATCTAATGAAGTGTATTCTTATATTTATTTGGCATTCTATATGTGTATATTATTGTAAGAATATGATTTATAAAATAATAACTACTAACCTATAATTCCCGCAATAATTTCTATCATGTTGAATTGAATCAATGTTTCTGAAAAATCATTTTGTTTTCATCGCGTTAGTATACCGATTTCGATGTTCTGTTCATTTAAAATTTGTATTTAATTACATATAAATTTTTAAACATGAATTTATTTTTCCTCAAAAATGTTTGAATGTGGCATCAAATAACCAAAATTATTTTCCAATAAAATTATATATAATTTTCATTGAAATAAAATGACATTTTTTTCAAATTTTTCAACATAAATTTACAATAAATGTAATTTTATACTTACCTGAAGATCCACTTTTTACATCTGGATATTTCACTAAAATTGGTTTAAAGTTATTTGATTCTTATCATTTATATAGGTAATGTGATGAAAAAAATCTTTAAACATTTTAGATTCTGAACGAAGTGAAGAAGCTAGTGTTTTTTACATTGATGTTTATTTTTTTTTTCTGTATGGAAATACTTGTCCAAAAGATTCGATCAGTAACTTTTTAAAACCAGATTTACCTCTAGATTGTACTTTAGAGAGGTCATTTTTTGAATTCCTCAATTCTTCAATTTTTTTTTTTTTTTTTGGAAAAAACTACCCAAAATTTGATGAAAACGACTCGAAAACCATCATTTTTTGATCTGGACTATATGAAAATTTAAACATAGATAAAAAATAATATAAGAAAGATTTTGGCGCAAAAAAATTTTGAAAATGTGAAAAATAATTTTGGACATTTTTCTAACATTTTTTTTTCTCATTTATTTTTATATTATTAACTTCCTTCGTTCAGAATCGTTTTATTGAAGAAATGATTTATCGTTTCTTTAAAATTCAATACACCCATCAAGAGAATCCCACCCATCGCGCGAAGAACACCCATCACGTAAAGTATGTCCGGCTTTTTAAAATTATTTTTAAGAAAATAAAGTATTAATAAATTAATGTATACTATATATTATCATTATTAATATTGGTAATTTATATCGTGCTTTATCTTTATCTATGATGAGCGTAAATATATGTGTATTTGATAATAGGCACTCGCTTTTTTGTTACATTTAACTAAATTGATGTCTTAATCATATTTTACCTTTTTTATTAATGTTGTATGATGAAACGCCTTTTTCAAAATTAGCTAGAAGAATGAAAAATGTAGTATATGTTTTAAGGTATATATTGTAAAAACCAAAACATAAAAAAAAAAAGAAAAACATTAGTAGCAATATGCAGGTATTTTGAGTTGGGAATTAATTTATACCTCATAGTCTTGAATATTAAGTACTTACTGGTCTACATTTAAGAATACAGAGTAACTTAAAATATGACGGAGTATTAAAGACATTTTTTTTTTTTATTCAGAAAAGTGTAGTGTAATAATTATTGCATTAAATTGTACATTAAGATAATTTAGGATGAATGTATCGTACAGAGATAAATATAGAATGATCCTGATCAAAAATCACTCAGCATGTTATAACCACATTTTTACAGTGATGATTATATTGTTAATTAATTAATATAAATGGAACCAAATAGCTGAAGTGGGTTTAAAATGCTAAATATTTTTGATTTTTGTATTGAGAGTCTAGAGATTATGATTCATTTTAGCTAATGCCTTACTCGAAATATATATGCTTGGAGTTAGAGATAAATGATTTTACATGAATCCATACAAAATCGCAAGATTGATAATGCAGATCAAGAAATTGGTATTGTTCTTTATTGAAAATATCCTAAAGAATAGGAGAAAAATATTTTCTCGATCACCTTTTTTAAAAATAAATTCAATAAAAATGTTTTTATCAAATAATAATCGAGAATTGTTTCAGTTATTAATTAAATATTCAAATTTAATTTATTTTTAAAAGTTGAATTTTTTTATTACTTTATTATTAATTTTAATAGTTAAAATTTATTTCAAAGTTCTTCGTATAAGAGGACATTTGTGAAATTTTCGATATCATTTACGTTATCCCAAGATATGAAATTAGGTAAATCATTTATTAGTTTTTTTTTTTGAAAAATTCTAGAACTCTATGGATTAATGTGTAATTTCAATATTATTTTCTGAGTTTTTTATGTATTTTAATTTTTAAGTAGTCTGTTTTCCGAGTTTTTTGAATTTTGATCGTAAATGTGAAAAAATTTAAATAATTATTGGTGAGTCTGGTAGTTTTATAAATATAATGGGCAAGTTTCTTGTTTTTTTTTTCTCAACATTCTTAAATAAGATGTGTTTAATAACACTTGTCTCGCGTACTAACATATTTTGAATCGTCAATTCAATTTTAATTACATACTTGTGCAAGATAACAACTTTTTTTTTTGAGCCCCAGTTAAGTTATTACCTGTTAAAAATTGTATTTGAATTATTTTCGGTAAATAACAATATTATATCCAACTTAATTAAGTTATGCAAGTTATTTTAGATAAAATTATTATTAGTATAATAATTATTGTTATAGTAAATTAACTGCAATATGAGAATGAAAAACATATTAGTATACTTAAAAGTATTTTACGAATTCTTGGAAGCTACATTATGACACGGATAGTTTAATAATTATATAAAAACTAACACAGTTACCTACTTATTTATTTTATAAAATTGAGATTCAAAAGTGTTGTAAAGGTTCATTGAAGTGAAACGTACCTACGATTGTTTCTATTACAGATCAATTCAATAAAAATTAAATATTATATTATATTTTCCATTAAAATACATACTCAAATATTCATTTATACATCTGACCAACGCTGAAAAAAATTTAGGAAAAATATATAATTTACTCTCTATTAACTGTAAGTTTTATTTAACACGACAGTTTACCTAGTTCCTAATATATTATGCACTTTTTTTTGTGAGTGAGGTAAGGTCTGGTTTTTGGCAAACTGGTGATTAAACTTAACGTTTATGTTAATGGTTTGAATACATTATCACGCTTTGGAGTTTTTAGTTAAGAGTTTAGTAATTCCGAAAATACCTCCTTATGCCAATGGGCAATGACACGTCAATTTTTGAAGTCACACCTAAAAACTAAAACATTTCGCTTCGCTCAGAATCAATGCTTTTTATTATTAACTCGAAAACCATAGCTCTGTTCCAGAACATCACTGTATCTACTTTTACTGAAAATTTTACTTTTTTTATGCGTTTTATCTTAATTTTCGATTGCCCCTCACTCTAAACTAACCCAAACAAAAGAGGTAATTGATCTGAACATTATACATGCTGAGAAAATATATTAAAACCGCTGTATACAGTGCCACTCTAGTTGGTTGCCTATTTCGTTATGACCTTCTCAATATAAAATCACTTTATACTATAAATATATCATTAATGGTTTCCCCTCAAAATATCCCGGAATCAAAATATCCCACGACAAAATACCCTCATTCAAATTACACCATATTTATTCTTTCATTACATATAAGTATCCGGGTGACAAGCGAAAAGGTACCATCGATAACGACTCGGCGCGGCTGTTGTGTTTTCCGCAGTGCCATACAAAAGCAGAGATTATTATACAAATTAATGTTCAAACGAATATAGTAAATAATATATATATATATATAATATATACACGTATATATATATATACTTCAGAAGCATAACTCATGAGGGCCAATGTCCATTTTTCTAACTTTTCAGGGAAGCCGAAAAACTAAAACTTCTAAAAAAAAATTTTTTGTAACTTAATGCATAGTATTTTTAAAAGCATTAGCTTTTTAACTCTACTACATCAACGGTTTTCAACAATATACGAAAATTACAAAAATATGGAATATATTTGGAAATAATATTCTTAGGGCGTAGCTTATTGGGTTGAATAATTTAAAAATTACGGACCACTTAACTACATGATGTAATGTTAATTTTACATAAATATTTAAATGAGGGGTTTTCCTAAGGGGAATTTTTCGAATGGGGATATTTTGAACGGGGATATTTTAGTGCATGGGATATATTAAGGTACACCATCATTAACCGACTATAAAATTGATTTACTTGATTCAGGAACTAACGAAGAGTTTCCGTAAGACATATCTGTAACCAAATTTAAAAATATTGTTTGATTATTAATTCAAAAAATAATTTAAAACTTAACTCGTACATTTTAAATACATTTTCTGGTTTATAATCCGTTAGATATGATTATAGAACATATAATCAGAATTATTATGAAATTATAGTAAAATCCTTATTACTCCTTAAATGGCTACGACCAAAATCAAACAGCTCAATCAATGCAATTAATGAAACTGTTAACGGCAATAATCTCCACTGGCTGTATTTAGTTATGCCCAAGATGATATTTCGTATAAACTGTATTGAGAAATATTCAGCGGTTACAGTTTACCCCATATAACGTTAAATTCATTATCAGTACGATGTATACATTTAAATGATAGTATGATAAATTCATATTTTTTGTTGGAATATCAATACGAAAACCAAGTGAAGTGAAGTGTAGTGTAGTCCAGCCACCAGTTAGTGAAGAACGAGCAGTTGGATTTCACTAGCTGATCGAGAACCTTGTCCAGGGATGGCCAAACTTTTTTTTATGTTGTGTCAAATAAATAAAAGAAAAGTATAGATATGCCATTATTGTAGTTTGAAATTCCAAAATGTGTGTTTGATAGCCATTTTTTTCTGCATGCTAAATTCAATGTGATGTCTTGTACAATATTATGTTTGAATTTAAATTCCCCATAAAACTTATTTTGCTTACAAAAATGTACATGAAGTACGTAATGTATATGAAGAATATAAATTTATAACTGATCTGAAACCAGGGGATGGACTCTCACTGTTATTATTATATTAAATAATATTATAATAGGTATATGTTATACGTAGTGTTCAATGTGGCAACATTAGATATCAGTAGCGGTTCCGCATGAATTGATTTACTGGACTTTGCAAAGGATTTAAACCTGATAAGATATACTTAGGAAATAGTCGTTTGAAATACAAACACACTCATAGAAAAGAATGGATTAATCAAGGATCACAAAATTGACCAAATGAAACCATGGAAATTGGGAATCATGTACCTATTCGAAAAGATCAAACAGTTGAAGTATCTAGGATCGAATACCAGCAAAGACAATGACCGGAGTCTTGAAGTTATAATTGCGCACAATATAAGGTGGAGAAGACGTGTTTAGAATTCAATAACTAGGCAAAATGCTAGTATACTATTTATAAATAAAAACAAAAAAAAATTGTATAGGGATGGTTCTATGATTGGGAGCAATTTTAATACATCGGTATTTGCGCAAAATGTTCTAGTTCCGCCTCTATATGGAAACATATTATCTCTTATGCTAATATAAAGTACTTATAAAATATTTTACATTTACTAATTAATTTACCTGCAAACCATTGTGGATGAATATCCCTAATTTGTGGATTAAGAAGTATATCTGAAACATTAAATATCATTCTATTATATACTCGTATAAATTATGATCATAAAATATAACAATTTAATTTATTACAATACACATAAAAACTAAGTAATTTTATTTATAGAAAATCTCAACAAACAATATCAGTTTGGAAATTGAATTCAACTTCTTTCTGTGTTTATTTTAGAGTTATTTAAAAAATAAAACTAAAAAATGTATTTAAAAACCAAAAGAAGTATTTTGTTAAAACATTAGTTTTACTTTGAAATCGTGTTTTCTCTTATTAAATTTACATTAATATTGTAATAACATGTACAATGTACATGTTACAATAATTTCTATTAGTATCAAGAAAATTTCTAAAACATATTTCATAACCTAAAGGTTATTAACCTTTACGTGATTATAACCTTTAGGTATGATATAATAACGTATAGGTTATTATATAATAAAAAATATTTTAAAAATCATATTGTTATTTCGTTTAATTAAGTACCTATACTATAGGCACCTAATTTAACTTAAGAAACGAAATAACTTAATATGATTTCTACAATATTTTTAACAAATTTTTCTGTAACTAATAGTATTTATAGAACAAATTAATAGTAATAGAATTTTAAGGTATTTTAACCAAATATATTGGTAAATAATTTTCCAGATTAACATTTTTAATTTTAATCATGAACATGAATTATTCTGAAAATTGTAACTTACTCTCTTCTCCCTTGTAAAAGAAACGATCTAAAAATGTTTTCATTTAATATCAACAGTTATTAAAACAACAAACTAAAAAGTAATAAAGTAAAAAATAATTTACTTATTTTATGCGATTTTGATGAATTATTACTTTTACTGTAATAATTTAAGTTAAGGCATAAAGTAATTGTAAAGATATAATAAATGAATTTGTGATAAAATAGTGTAATAATTAATGAATAATAATTAACGCCTATGAAAAATACTTATTCCTTAATTTAAACTTCATGTTTTGTAATAAACTTCATATTGTTGTGTTATAAATGTAGAGTTTGTAAAAACATTTAATTTAAGGGGTCATTCGTTAATTTGTTCGGAAAAAAAAAATTTGTTAAATTTACCTGGTAAAAATTTACGGGGCTTACATCTCTATTAAATTTAATAAAGCAGTTTTTTCTCTTATCGTCTTCGAAGAAGATAAAATAAGTTTATTTCAAATCGACCATTTTAGTACCTTTGGAACTATTTGTTGTTGTTGTATTTTACAGCTATAGAAATATATATTAAGAATCTATAAAAATATCTGCATTTATACTACACTCCCCTCCCCTTAGATTCCATGAATGCCGCTTAACCCCATTTAGTTGTGCAGATTTTAATAAATATTGTATGGTCAAATTTTGTTGTTTCACTGCTGGCCTAGTGCACTCGTTCTGTATTTAAGCCTGGCTTGCAGATCAATGGATCCGCTTAATTTTATTTTAAAGACTTACTTATAGCGGTGAACACGTGTCCAGTTAATGTCGTAATACCTATAATATTTTTAAGGAAACATGCAAATTTTAAATCATATTTTGTAATTAATATATTCACTTATAAATTATGTATTTATTAATTTTTATTGAAAATAAGTTATATTAGTTCAATTTAATATGCATTTATATGTTCATCAAAAAAACATTTATTAAAACGTTTGTAATAACACAAATGAAAATTAAAAAAAAAAATAATTCTTATTATTTTAATTTTGTTAATTTCAATTAATGTTTTGTATATGTTTTTTAATTAATAAATATGTTGTAAACACTGGTGGTGGTGATATTAGCCATGTTCCACGGTTTGGATGTAGGACATTCACGTTGAGTCTTTATCCAGCGCGGTAAGTCGTGGAAATCACACTCGATATTAATCTCTCTCGGTCTGCTATTTGTTACTAAGTAGTAATTAGTCTGTTTTATTTACTTCATATTTACATTCACATAGTTTAATTATTATACGATTCATTATTGGTGTAAGTTTATTATGTCTCGTATTTTATATGTTTGTATGTATTACGTTTCATAGTGACCGTACTAAAGACGTGTTCACGTTCAAATAATCTTATAAGTACTTAAGTACTCTCACGCCATTAACTCACAGTTCGTGATGCCATAAGATTATAAAAAAATAAGTTAAAAGCTTTCAGTTTGTACAAATTTAAGAATTGATGTGTTTACATATTATATTACAATAAAATTTTTTTTTTAGAAATATGATTAACTAATTTAACTGTACATTTTGGAAGTTTCAGGAACTAATTTGATATACTGAATAAAATTAAACAGTATTCTACTTAAATTTGATTAATTTTTTGTCTTGACTTTACATTGATTACTCTATTTTTCATATGGAAATTACATAGACTATGTATCAGAGAGTGACTACCGAGTCTCTTGTCAATGGATACGGACGGTGCCATACTGCTTAATTTTTCGTCCAAACATTTTTATCAGCACAACTTAATAACCATAATAAAACAATACAATTTCATATTAATTATTTGATAATATAGTTTGGACGAAATATTGTGATTAATAAGAGGAACACGAGAAATCTATCAGAAATGACGAAACACCAGTGGCCACTTTCTAACTAAACGGTATATCATAATAATAGATGAAACCTATAAGAATTTTCGCAGTGACCAGTGAAACAATTTCATTTCGTTCAGAATCTAAAAGTGATAATCTGATTATAAATTAAAATATATTTGCAAGCGATCAATGAATTCTTACCATTTCCTGTATTCGAAAGTCTATCAACGTTTCCTTTTATGACAAAAACATAGATAATGATTTATTATTTATTGACCTCTTAAAATAATTTTTTACGAATACAGCCGAGATTGTCAATTAAAATATGAGTAAAAACTGATTTTTGTATTCTTATTACCACCTGTGCTGGATTCATCTCTAAATTGTCCTTGTACTGAAATGATATAAAGAAAAATTTATTATTCGATTTAAATTTTGATATTAATGGAGCTCTTAAAACAAATTTTTACTAATACACACAAGTGAAAATTCGTCTGACTGTTAAAATATATGTAAAAACTGATTTGTGTATTCTTACCATTGCCTCTGTAGGATTCATCGCTAAATTTTCCTTGTACTGAAAAGACATAAATTAAAATTTATTATTTGATATAACTTTTGATTTCCGTTGAGCTCTTAAAACAAATGTTTACTAATACACCTTAGTGAAAATCCGACTGACAGTTAAAATATGTGTAAAAGATCTTGTGTGTATTCTTACCGTCACTTCTGTAGATTGCATCATGAGATTTTCCATGTACTGTACAGACATCAAGTGTAATTTATTATTTAATTTACATTTTGATATTTACTGAGCTCATAAAACAAATTTTTACTGATACACCCAAGTGAAAATCCAACTGACAGTTAAAATATGTGTAAAAGATCATGTATGTATTCTTACCGTCACCTTTGTAGATTGCATCATAAGATCTTCCTTGTACTGTACAGACATGAAATAAAATTATTGATAATTTGATTTAAATTGTTGTACTTATTGGCTTATAGAACTAATTTTTACAAATAAACCCAAGTGGAAATCCAACTGACAGTTAAAATATGTGTAAAAGATCGTGAATGTATTATTACCGTCGCCTGTATAGGATTCATCATTAAATTTTCTTTGTACTGAAAAGAAATAACGTAAAATGTATTATTTGATTAAAATTAAATATTTTTTTACTAATACAGCCATGTGAAAATTTAAAATATATGTACAGTTAAAATATATGTAAAAGATCGTGTGTATATTATTACCGTCGCCTGTGTAGGATTCATCATTAAATTTTCTTTGTACTGAAAAGAAATAACGTAAAATGTATTATTTGATTAAAATTAAATATTTTTTTTTACTAATACAGCCATGTGAAAATTCGACTGACAGTTAAAATATATCGTGTGTGTATTATTACCGTCAGTTTTGTAAATTGCATCATGAGATTTTCCTTGTTCTGTACAGACATAAAGCGTAATTTATTATTTGATTTAAATTTTGATATTTATTGGCTTATAAACAAATTTTTATAAATAGATCCAAGTGAAAATCCGACTGATAGTTAAAATATAATATGTAAAAGCTCGTGATTGTATTCTTATCGTTATTAGATTTTCCTTGTACCGTATAATTTATTGTTTTATTAATTATTGATATTTATTGAACTCATACAACAAATTTCTACTAAGTATTAATGATATTTTTACAAATTGTTTACTAATTTTTACTGAGAGAAATTTTAATTGTCAATTAAAATGTGCGCAAACGCTCACTTATGTACTCTTACCGCTTTCACCAGATGTTAAAATATCTTCTTTTCCTACATTATAAACATAATTTATTATTTTATTACAACTTTAGTATTCATTGATTTTTAATAAATCAAAACTTTAAAACTTAATTTATTCATATTTCAAAGTGAAAACCTGATTGTAATTCGAATTGAGTGGAAAAGCGCTGATTGCCATTTGTTGTATTTACTTACCTGTATTTTCTGAAGAGGGTACATCATCATCTAGTTCTTAAGTTATAATACATATAAATTACATAAAAGCATAATATATAATTCAATTAAAATTTCAATATTAATTAGATCTTAAACTAAATATTATGAATAAACTGTTTCTGAAATCTAAATGGCCATACTATATTTCATCGATGAGGTACCTACAGCTAAAATGACTAACACATCCCTCATTTAGAGGTCCCAATCAAGAATCTTATGTTAATTCAATCACAAACCAAACACTTTATATCTCCGAATACTCTATTAATATCATAATAAAATAAAATAAAAAAGTGTGTACTTCGCTCGTCGGGGTGTTCTTCACACGTCGAGTGGGATTCTCTTGACGGGTGTATTGAATTTTACAGAAACGATAAATCATTTCTTCAATAAAACGAATAATCGAAGGAAATTAATAAGATAAGAAAAAAAATTTTGAATAACGATTTTCGAGATTTTTTCAGTTCAATTAAACATATATTATGTCAGTGAGATCATATTATTTTCAAATCTTAATATCAAAAATCAAATATTTTATTACATAAAAAATAACAAAAAATGAGAAATTTTCAAAATACTGTACTTAACTCAAAAATGATCAAATCTTTTTGAAATTTTTATAAAATGTTCTCGTAACCATTTTTAGTGGTTGATGAAAGTTTCAAGTCCCTAGCTGAATCATTTTAGAAGTTATGTCAAAAAGTAATTTTCAATTTATCATTTAAGTAAACAGTTACTACTATATAACTATATAACTTTATGGTAATTTTCAATTTTCATGTGTTTTTATCAATAACATTTTATTAGAAAAACCATCTAAGAATGAGACTTTCTAAATTTCTAACTTATTTTTTTGAAAGTGTTTTCAATTCAGTCGATATACAATTAGTAGTGTTGGCAATTATTTGTGAAAATTCGAATTTTCTAACACTTTATTATTTTGAATAAACTTTTAATAAACTTATATATTTTCTTACTAGGTCTGCTTCTTGATAATTTTTCTAAACAAGTGAAAATCTCATACAAATAAATATTTCAACACTTAGTAAATTTTTATACAAATAAGAACAAAAAATACACAACTTTTGCAGGTGTAATAAAATTAGTTATTTTAAACAACGGTTCTAATGCAACTCGATAAATAAATGGATATGAAGCAATGGATAGCATTAAATATAAAATAGGTACTGAAAATAGATACAGATCACTTGCGAATTATTGATCTAACTTCGATCGCAGTTGTTGGCAGAATCATATTTATATTATGATTTCTGCCTTGTGACTTGTGTATATGATACCATTTTACTTTGATGATGTTTTATATATTTAAAGTTTATAATCAGAGTTTGAATTTTTAGAATGAATGTGCAACAGGCTGTGGTTTCATTTACAAATTACAAGTGTTTTTTTTATGGTTACTAGATATCAGGGTTACCTTCCTTCTCTATCAGAAATAATTATCTTTTTATTTTAAAGATTTTCTATTGTGGATATTGAAATATAATTTATTTCTTTATGATTAGGCTATTTTTGTAGATACTTATAAAATAAATACATTTTCTTACTTGGTTCGTTCCTTGGTAATTCCTCTGATGGAGTGCGCAAAATAAAAACAATGAATATGAGAACATGAAGAAGGTTTTTATATGAAGAAAAATAAAATCTTGATTATTTCAGTTATAATAATATGGTGTTTTCCACAACGGTTCTAATTCGTCGAAGAAAACCACTGGATAAGACTATTAATTTAAAAGCACTGAAGATCGTTCTAAAAGGCTTGAGTGTAATAACCAAGGGGTTAAAGGACGATTTCTACAACGGAATGCTGTATACAGAACCGAATATTTATGTTATGGTTTGTACTTTATGCAAACATCTCTTTTAGATTCTGAACGAAGTGAAGAAGCTAGTGTTTTTACAATGATGTTAATTTTATATTATATATCTTTTTTTTTCAGTAAACACTTTTTCAAAATGCTGTATTTTACTCAAAATTGATCAAATTTTTTTGAAATGTTTATGAAATATTTTCGTGGCTATTTTTGGTAGTTGGTGAAAGTTTTAAGTTTCTGGCTGCATTATTTCTGAAGTTACGTATGTTAAAAAGTAATTATTTTTAATTTTACGGAAATTCTTGTGATTGCATATTTTACCGTTTTTTATCAATTTTTAAACAAATTTTCCATGTTTTTGGAAAAAGTATTGAGAAATTTGGAAAATGACCAGTGTAAAGTACCATCTGGGTGTAATTCCATATCTATATAGTTACTGATCGAATTTTTTGAACAAGTATTTCTATACGAAAATATGTTTACAGAAAGAGAAAAAAGAAATAATACAATCATAAGTTTCTTTACTTTGTTCAGAATATAAAACACAATCAAAATTTTATAGTAAATACACGATTATCAATTTAAACATGTATAAGCATGCCCGTGTATAGTGTATTCTTACCATTTTCTGAATGGGTTGAAACATCAGCTATCATTACTACATTAATAACATATATTTATCATTATTTTATTAAACATTTCAATCAATTGCACTTTTGAAATTGTCAGTAAAGCTAATAAATAATGTATAAATAGTGGTGGTTAAATCCGATGTAGAGGCAATTCCCCCCCTTCCCATTAATAAATATAGGTTTTCTGACTGAAACATATGATAAAAATATATGACTTTTACTTTTTATTTTTATTATTTTTTTTTTTTTTTTGTGTAATAATAGTCATCAATTAATTCCCATTTTTACCACATACATTGAAATAATTTGGTGCCGAATTAAAAATTAACCCAAAATGTGTTTTATAGAACTTTTTTTTATTTTTATTAATATTTATTTAAAATTGAACCACCCGTTCATGGCATCTGTCTGCATCCTTGAACATCAACTACTATTATTTATTTATTTATTGTGTATTTAAACAGGCGAAGCTCAATTACAATTATGTGATGTATGCCTAGTACGTTGATACATTTAGTGTTTTTATGTTTATGACATGTAGAACGGTTGTATAAATATTAGACCACACATAATATCATTTATGGATTAACATTATAATAAAAATCACATCTAGAATTTTCAAATATCTTACGTAAATATGGGTACTATAAAAAATTAAACCGTTTATGTCGCCATTTACTCCCATCATGCAGAACTTTATATCGATATTATTTCTGGAGATTTCCACAGCAGATTAAAAAACCGGACATACTTCGCACGACGGGTGGTATTCTCTTGAGGGGCGTATTAAATTTTAAAGAAACGATAAATCATTTCTTCAGTAAAACGATTCTGAACAAAGGAAGTTAATAATATAAGAAAAAAAAAAGGTCCAAAATTTTTTTTCACATTTTCAAAATTTTCTTGCGCCAAAATCTTTTTTATAGGATTTTCTATCTATGTTTGAATTTTCATAAAATTCTGATCAAAACATGATGTTTTTCGAGTCGTTTTTGTCAAATTTTGGGTAGTTTTTTCCAAAAAAAACATTGAAGAATTGAGAAATTCAAAAAATGACCTCTTTAAAGTACAATCTAGAGGTGAATCGAGTTTCAAAAAGTTATTGATCGAAACTTTTGGACAAGTATTTCCATACGAAAAGTTGTACACAGAAAAAAAAATAAAAAAAAATAAACATCTTTGTAAAAACACTAGCTTCTTCACTTCATTCGGAATCAAAAATGATGCAATTTTAATTTATTGTTTTTATTAAGTTAGGGATCGTAAACGATAACAAACTGAAGTGTCTAAGTGAAACTGTGAATTAAATGTGTGCAAGCTTACTCGCATGCAGTGTATTCTTACCGTCATCTTCAGCCGTTGAAACAGGAGGTTCGTCTTCTGCATTAAAAACATATAATATTTATGTTACGTTATGTGTTGAAAAGAAGCTTATTTTAAAAGGAACGGATATTTGGAATGAGTTATTTTTGCAGTAACGATGCTTGGAACTGTTGCTTTAAAAAATAATGGAACAGGGAAAATGAACAAATTAATTTTTTCTGGAAAAATGTGAACGAAAATATCAATTATTTTAAATTTTTAAAATAGATTTTTTTGTTTCTAAGCGTTCAGTCATAAATAAGAAGGTGTTTCAACAAAATAAGACAAATTCAATTTATAAGTAGGTACCATCGATTTATAATTCTTTATAATATATTATAAAGAATAATTAATATTATATTTTAATTTTATAATATTATAGTATATACGTGAAAAAAAGCAAAAATGGAAATGTTTGTTATGAATTCACTTCGAAACTAGGTACTTATTCAATTACCATGCAGTTTTGTAGATTCTGAGTGGAGCAATTAAATTTATCAGTTTAGGTTTAATTCAACCTTTTAAGATGTAATTTATTGATCGTTCTTTAGCTACCTGCCATTATAAAGAAAACACTAAAGTCGTAAATTTGATTATTCGTAAATGATGAAGACATACATAGAATTATATTTTTACGCTCTAATGTATTATTTTGTTACTATCCACAAAACTTTTTTTTTTGTATATATATATATATGATTATTTTATTGCTATTTATTTCAATCAAAATATGGTACACACTTCTCATTGACATTAGTTACTTCAATACTCTAATATTTGCTAGATCTAACTTAAATTCAAAATGTCATTTATTATATGGATAGTTAATAGTTAATTGTATAATAAGTTTATAAATTACTTATGTTTTATAAATTTGTACTTTAGTTCTAATCATATTTTAAATTTTAAGTAGAACACTAAAGCTATAGTTCTTTTACAATGATATCAATATTTCAAATATTTTATGGAAATTCTTTATATTAAAGAAATTCTTGTCCAAAAGTTTTACACAGATCAGAAATCGTATTCTAGTGGTATTTTGTTGTGATTTTTTTTTCTAATCTTAACTACAACGACAGTAAAGTTAATTTAAAAAAGTAAAGTAAAGTAAAACTTAGACAAGAAAATCGGACCACGGATATTCTTGCCCCAAGAGTCAGACACTCTTAGTAGGTGTGTAGAATTTTAAAGTAACGATAAATTATTTCTTCAATAAGACGATTCTGAACGAAGAAAATTAATAATATAAAGAATAATAATAATCGTCATTATCAACACACCCATCAAGTGTATCAGACCCGAAGAGCGAAGAATATCTGTGGTGAGAAGTATGTCAGACTTTCTTGTCTATACTTTACTTTACTTTACTTCATTTTTTTTTTTTTTTATTTAATATATAAAGAAAAGGACAAAAAGTGTTAGAGAAATGACCAAATATTTTTTTCATATTTTCAAAATTTTCTTGCGCCAAAATGCTTCACATATTATTGTGCATCTACGTCTACTACGTTTAAATTGTCATAAAGTTTGGATCAAAAAATGATAGTTTCCTAGTCTTTTTTGTCAAATTTTGGGTAGTTTTCCCCTCCAAAAAAATTAAAGAATTGAGAAATTTAAAAATGACCTCTTTCGTGTACTACTTAGAGACAAATTCAGTTTCAAAAAATTGTTGATCGATACTTTTGGACAAGTAGATCCATACAAAAAGTGTATACAGAAAAAAAAACCATCATTGTAAAAACACTAGCTTCTTCACTTCGTTTAGAATTTAAAATGGCTATATTAAATATTTACAAATCAGTCAGATAAAAAATCCAAAAAGTGTTATAATTTAAGGTAATCATGATTGCCAGAAATTTTTATAAATGTGTACGAATATCTATTAACTTTTTAAGTACAATAAAGGCTCTATATTATATAAAATAAATATTAATCTTTGTTTATATTTAATACAGAATGCATAAAACAGGTGTTTATCAAATTATTTCGTTTTAACATGTAATTTTAAAAAGGTGATTTAAATATCAAAAGTTTATTTAGAATAGACACAGATTATTTACATGAAATAACTTACCTAAACATTTTTCAAAATCATCCACAAAATTCTTAAATGTTGCAACCTTAATTTCTGTATCTAAAATGAAATAGTGATATTTTAATTTTAATTTAATGGTTCGTTAATAATAACAATTGATTGATAACGATTCGTTCGATTTTTCAATATATTGTGCTTTAAGAATTAATAAATATAAATTAAAAAAAAAAAAATAAATACATTTTTATGGACATTAAATCAATTTATTATATGTTCGATAAAAGCTGCATTACATTTTATAAATTTAAAATTTAAATAATATAAAAATGAAATTATTGATTTTTGAGTATATGATTTAAATGTGTACGCAAATTTCACAAAATCGAGGTCAAAGATATTAGTTATAACAACATTTTCAAAACTGACACATTTCGCGTTTTTTAACTTTTTCTAACTTTGAATACATCCGATCAGTATATCATGAGCCAAGTATAAGAAAGGGGAGGGAGGCAGCTGTTCCGGTAGAAATAAATTATAGTTTCTAGTTTGGAGGCATCGATGCATTTAATGATGTTGGTGACCGAATGAGATTAATAATTATACAGCAATTGGTTGGGAAAGATTGAAGCTTGTTCTGATGATGAGACTTATTTAAAATTATGTTGTATGTCTTTGGTGGTAACTTAAACTCCACAAGGAGTTCTTTCTTGGCCATTCAGTAACTATGTGTCCGATACCGAGTCTTGTTAGAATAACTTTAAATTGTCTAAGTATTTCTATAGTAAGTTCAATTATCGATATTTTTATTTAATTTCATGAGTCTGTTTCTAATATCATCTCTTATTTGGAATTTGTATATTTCTGTTAAAAGTGATTTGTGTGATTTTGAACGACGATTGGAGTGAGTTGATTTCGGTTTTAGCTGCGAGATTTTTAGTTTTCGTTTTTCACAATTTTTATTTATTTCTTCTATGTTAGAATGACCCGGACCCAAAATATTTGATTTTGTAATTATTACTATATTGAACGATGAACTCGTCAAATAAGAAACTTTTAGATTATGTACGATTTTTTTTATGACAATTATTTGTGGAACTACTACTGAACAGGGCAGGTGTGACAGGTGAATGATGCATCTGGAGAATGAGTGAGTCTCTCATTCGTAAATGTGGAGAAAACCAAAAGGTAATATATCATGGAACCCAGTCCCCTCAGAGAGCATTTCGGAAAAGTGGGATTCAAATAAGTGACTTTGCCACGATCGAATGGTTAACCAAATCGGATGGCCGACAACATCCGAGACATGTTTTAGTGTTGAATTATATTAAGTATAAACTACTTATACTGCCATTATTGAAATGCCTTAAATATAACTTACCTACTTGTGCTGGAGATAGAAATTTGTCTGATTTACCTGAATGCATACAAAAACGAATATTAATCAATTGATGCACAAAATAATAATATGTATCTATTATATTAATCCTCAGAAATTATTAAAGCTAAAATAACACTTGTATTAATAATAGTAACTTTCAGTTAACACGAATACCTTTAATAGTAGCCTACTATTAAAGGCTGGAACAGCAATGATATAAAATATATTTGAAAATTATCATCAATATCTGATTTAAACATAATTTGAAAGTAATTTTTTTTTTTATAAAATAAATACATTCAATAATTATTATGTTATTAATAAAGCATACTATACTGGAGTTAAAAAAAGAGAATAATTTCAGAAATAAAACACGTATAGAACTATAATTTATTAACATAAATAACTTACAGTAATTTCTTAATTTGATTTTGTACTCATCGTATGTTAGGACGCCTTCACGAATCGGTGGCAATCCTAAAAAGATATTACATTTTTAATAAGTTTACAAGCCAAAAACAGTTTTTTTTTCTTTTTTATAAACATTCTAAATTTCTAAACACCATACTTAACGATTTATAAATTGTAATATTAGATTTATTGTATTTTTTTTTCAGAACTATGTTGTTATATGAATTATACATTTTGTAATAAGGTAAATTTCCTCCACTAATGAATTTACATTAATTAGAAGTAATTTAAAAGTATAAATAATTCAAAATGCTAGTGTTTTACTTATATATGTATGCTCATACTTTCAATTTAAATGTAAAAAAGTAATTTGTTTAATTTTCAATTTTGAAGCTTTGAAATAATTTAAGTGCAATATCATGAAAAAATATGACACAATAATAATATATAAAAAAAAGTGTAGGAAAAAATTTCCAATTTATTTTTACATTTTCAAAATTTTGTTGTGCAAAATATTTCTCATATTATTGTCTATCTATGTTTACATTTTCATGAAGTTTAGATAAAAGAAATAATAATTTCAGGGACTCTATTGTCAAGTTTTGGGTAGTATTCCCCAAATTTTGAGATAAAAATTAAGCACTTTGAAAGATATCCTCTTTAAAGTACCATCTAGAGGCAAATCTGGTTTCAAAAAGTAGGTGATCAAATCTTTTGGATGAACAATTTCATACAAAAATGTGTACCTACACATTAAAATAAAGTGTTAAAAAAAAAAATTCCAATTTTATTTTTTTCATATTTTCAAAATTTTCTAGTACCAAATCATTTCTCATATTATTTTATACTTTAAATTTTACTTTTAAACTTTAAATTTTCATTAAGTTTAGATTAAAAAAAATATATAGTTTCCGAGTCTTTTTTTGACAAATTTTGGGTAGTTTTTACAAATTTTATGGGGAAACAATTGAATATTTTGAAAAATTACCTCTTAAAAGTACCGTCTAGAGGCAAATCCGATTAAAAAAGTTACTGGTCGAAACTTTTGGATATATATTATTTATTATGTTTCGAGAAGGGCTAGGAATTTTTAAATAGAACTGTTCCTAGCGCTACTACTTATAGCATTGTTAAGCAAATTTAACCATAGCTATGCTATATCATGTTAGATGACTTGAAAATACTTACGTAAAAAATCATAATCTATTCAAAATATTAATTAAAAATATTAATACTGTCGTTAAATTTAGAAAATAAAAATTACAAATGTTTTGTGGCACGTGTGAAAACATTAAAAAATACCACACAACTTTATCATTTAAAAAAATTATTTTTAATTATTATTAATTGTTTTATAATTTTTATAAGTTGAAATTGATTTTAGTGATGATATTTTTTTGAAAATAAAATCAGTAAAAAGTAGTAATCTATTTATAATATAAAATAAATGTATCTAATGTGTGACAACTGATTAGTAGGTGGGTGAAAAAAACAAAATTATGATTATTTAAACAAATTATTTCACTTCGCTTTACTTACTGAATAAGCACTCGTAAAATTCTGTCATATTCATTTTTTTAAAGCCTTTAATCACAAAAATTATTTTTTCACGTTATTTATTTGGTTATATTTTTCTGTTAATTAAAAATATTTTGTTTCATGACTTAGAGGAAAATAGAAAAATAAAATTGTATTTAAAGGATTAAAAAATAAATAAATAAATAAAATGGTATTTAAGGTATTTAAAACAGTGATGGAATAACAAAAAAAAAATCGTTTTAACGTTATTCCTGTTTAAATGTTATTCATTGTATACTGCTTTTCGTTATAAAAAATTTAAACGTTATTCAATTTTTGCGTTTTATGGGAAAACTATTTTGGGAAATCAGAGTTATTAACTTTTTACGTTTAACGTTTTTGGAAATTTAAACATTGTTTAGCTTTTGTGTTTAACGTGATTGTAATTTTAAACATTATTAATTTTTTATTACTTAAATTCTATAGATATAAGTATAAGACAATATAATATGTAAAAAAGGATGAAAACTGATAAAAATATTTTATTATTTTTTTTTGTTTTACGACTTCTTTCATTTTCAGATATGTTACATTTATTGTTTATTTAATAAACTGTTTTGTTTGATTTTCTGATTTGCTTACATTTTCGTTTATTATTCTGTTTTGTTATGTGATATTTTAAAATTATCGTTTATTACTTTTTGTTATGTTTTTCCATACCTATTTCAATCGTTTTTTGACAGTTAGAACATTATAAAAACGTTTTCAAGCCTTGATTTAAAGGCATTGCTATGTGTTATAATCCTCCTCAAACAATGAGGTAATCCCGTCCTACATTATATTATTAGTTTGGGTGGTAGGTATTTTTCCGGTATAGATACTTTATTTTAATTTTATTCTAATAATAAGAACGGACGTGAACCCAATGAATACAAAGGCAATAATATACACAACAATGAATTAATAAAAAATAATTGATTAATTAAATAGTGAGGAGGGATGATGGATTCTCATTAGCGAGCATCATCAGTAGATAGGCTCGTTTCTTAAATTGTTAGTGGAGCAGTGAGGTGTAACTAAAGTAGAATTATAGGGGTTGCTTCGGATTGGGACTTTAAAAGTAAAAGCAAGAAGGAGAAAGAATTAATAGAACCAGAAAAAAGTATTCTAGAAATGAAATACTATGAGACTGACGACGGTCATTAAAGTGTATTTAATGAAATTGAGAAATCATTGCTAGACACATTGAAATTGTTTCCAAGCTTTCGCAATATGCGATTCCCAGCCGTATTCAGTTATAGTTCTGACTGAAACACAGAACAAAAATTTAAGGAAACAAGGAAAATTTTAATTCCTCAGATACTCTAATAATTTTAGAACTTTGAACTCTTATCATACAACATTACAAGTGTGAGTCAGATAACAGTGAAATTGAGTTAACGTAACCCTATGATCGGAAACAAGAGGGTCGATAGGGAAAAGGTTTACATGATTATTAGTGTAGGAGAAGGTAGTTGTTAGACGGTTCCTGGTGAATACTATAGACCTAAATGTTGAAAAACAAACCAAGTATTTATACCCATGGAAAGAAATTATTGAGGTCTTTATGAAGATGTCAACAATCACCGACCGAGTTAAAAATACTTTCATGTCGTCAACGAAACAGAACAGTCGATAATACATATGAGAGACACGAGCATTATAAACAAATAAAGGGAATAGAAGTCCAACTTTTAAGACACTGGATGTAGAATCAAAAACTTCAGAATTTATATTGAATAATTTTACCTATTGCGATCTATCAATTAATAATAAGTTGAATCACATTAGTATAGGGTCACCAATATTAGATGCTTAATGCTTGCAATATAAAAATGAAAACTTCATGGTTTACTCAATCTATATCCTTAGCAAAGTAAATGTAGATGATATTAACTTGTAAAATTTTAGTCTTCATTGAAAACATTTTATGTATAGTATCAAAAAATAAGTTTATACGTAAACGTCTTGTTGGCTGTCACAGTTGAACGGACTAGAAGAAATATATTTTAGAATCATCACTTGATTCATATAATATACAATTCATTGTTAGAAAAATAATAATGTGATTAAAAATAATTAAAACGTTATAAATTGCAAGAGTATAATAATGTAATGTTAACTTTTAATTGTTATTTTATGGCTTACCGTCTGAAACTGCTCTACTTTGATAAGATGCATAATCATCTTTTTCTGTGAAAAGTTCTGAAAAATAGATATGGTATAGCAATTAGATACCTACACGATACTAATAATTTATAAAGTATCTATGTATATCTATCTATATGATTAGAAATATTAAAACGCCTAAGTCTGTTATTATAATATAGGATATTATGTAGTGGCGTAAGAAGGGCTAAGATTACATATTCAACATGCAGAAAAATAGAATTGATTTCTTTGTTTATAACGAGAAAATGCCATTTCAGATATTATATGCATCACTGTACTTTTATGTTGTTTATAACGTTGAAAAAGTTAAGTAAATAATGCTGAAGTCTCCTCTGTGAATTTTTTTCGACTTCAACATTTTTGTTTCTATTATTATTCACAATGAGTATTTTTACAAGTATTATTATTCATTTCTTATTCGGTATAAAATTTCTATTTTGAAGAAATAAATAGGTATAGAATATCTTTATGATAATATAAAAAACTGCTAAACACAAAATTTAAACTACGAAATAACAGAATGTGAATTACAGACTGTTTTTCTTCAATGTATTTTAGTTGTCTGCTATAAATACAAAACTAAAACCTACAAATTAGTAAAATTAAATTTTATTAAACACTTGAATAATTTTCGTCCTTAAACGTTTTTTTTTTTTTGTTTTTGTTCTTAATTACAACTTACTAACAACCTAAATGCAAACAATATGATATAAATAGCTTAAATCAATGGGAAGGTCTATAACCTCCTTAGCCTCTCACTTCGCTATGCCTCTGATATTATGTATACCTAGCATATTTTGTACTCGTGAATAGTTTTAAACTAAATAATTATTCTATCCAGTTTAACCTGTCTGTTGTATAACTATTAATGTGGATATTATTTTATTCGTGCTTATTTTAATTTTATCAATGACACGGGATGAGCCCAAAAATAAATAAAAACAGTACGATAGAATGGAACATAGATAAATTAATATACAATAAGAATATAAAATATTGCCCAATGAATATGCACTTGGCTCTTCATGAAATAAAAGAGATGTTCTCATTATTAAGAATTATAAAATTTACATTATGATTAGTTCGAAAAAAAGTAGATTATTTAGAGATCTAATGATAAAAGTTAGTGTACGGAAGTTAATTACTGATACGAGACATAGACATGCTACTTTGTTGGTGAGGAGTTTTGTAAAAAAAATAATATGTATACATATAAATATGTTGGTCTCGTGTCTTCAGTAAACGGCGGATAGTGGAAGTATCGGCATACAGAGTTTTTAAACTTTGATTAGCCTAAAACTGAAAAAATGAAAAAAGAATTTTAGTGAAAGAATATGTTTTGCAAGTGAAATTTTTTTCTCATCACAAAAATTATTCACTTAATATCTAGTCATTTATAGTAAGTATGTACGAGTATGGGTACATGTACTTACCATATCTTTGGACTGAATGCGAAAAGCAGAGAGTATTCAAAAGTAATATCAAAAATGTTATGCAAAATTTTAAGTGAAAAATAAAGGAAATCATATTTAGAGAAATACAATGCAGTAATAATGATAACTTAACGCGCAAATAATACAAATCCTTGACTATACCTACATATTTTACAACGAAACATAGTAAGGTTTTTCAATTCAAAATACTGCAAACATAAATGTGTACACATCTGAGTAAACTATTCTGCTCTACTCAATATGGAACTTTAATATTAATAGCATACATCAGTAATCACAAAATGTGAGTCAAAATTATCACAATTAAATTTTTAGTAATTCCTAATCATTATTTAAGTATTAAGATAATAGTTTTTTTTAATTATAAAAAAAAAAAAAAAAAAAACGAGTTATCATATCACAATTTATTTTCACAACATTTGATCAATGTATATAATACTTTTTTGTAAATATTGTATTAAATTATAAAAGTTCTACGTAGTAGTTATAAAAATACGAGTACAATAACTATAAACAAAATTTTCACGATTAGACCACTAAAGTTTACATTTTTCAAAACTGAGTCATAACGTGGCATCGTGAAAAGTTTGGGAACCCCAGGTATAAACAATAACATTTGAATATTGAAATAATTTTCCGAGAGTTTTTATAGATAACTGCAATAAAAAATAAAGATAAGTTAGAAAATTTTACACTAATATGATTGTGATCACTTAACAGCGCAAAATAGCATTGTATTCATGGAGTGGGTGGAAAATATTATTCAATGTAATTTGAAAATACATTGAAAAATTAATTGTTAAGAATTTATAAAATATATCACTACCATGGATTTTAAATAAACTGTTAACATATTAATATTATATTACATAAAACATTTTATATTTTTATCTAACACGAAGTAAAAAAAAATATATATTTGACCATATAAGTAATATATAAAAAAGTTACCTACCCACGCTATTATATACTATATACTAAGCGCTACGAAAACGGCGACTCTGTCACGCATGTATTTCGTTATCATGGTACTATTTTTCGCTAACATAATTATTTTTATTATTTATATACTATGGCGAGTGTATTTACAGAGTGATTCGTGTTTACATATTTATTTATAAATAGTTACATACTATTCCGTGTATATAATAGTATTACAATATTCGCCAAGAAAATTAATTATTTTATGTTTATTTAATTATCCAACCTTGGTGATGCTTATATTTAAGCATATATTATAATACTTAAATATAATTTAGGCACATATAAAACGTCGTGTCATCATACTAATGATTTAAGTATTTCACTCACTCTGTATAACATTTGTACAGCGCATGTCGTATTTATGGTGGAGCATGCGTGAAAATATACACGTTTTTTTTTATATTATTAACTTCCTTCGTTCAGAATCGTTTTATTGAAGAAATGATTTATCGTTTCTTTAAAATTCAAAACACCCATTAAGAGTATCCCACCCGAGGTACGAAGAACGCCCAGACGAGCAAAGTACACACTTTTTTTTTTTATACATTTTTTTTTTCATAAATTTTTTTCTCTGTTCTTAGTAAATAATGGCGTAAATAGCAAAAATTATTTTTTTTTTTAATAAAAATAATTAACTTTATGATTTTTAAGTAAAGTTGCCTTATACAAACTGAGGCTCCACTCTAAATCGTTTTATGAAGGAATTGATTTTTTCTAAATTTTACACATCCACTCATTTTCACAGTCCACTCGAGAAGTGAAAAGTTCTCTCGGTCAGTGGTGCAATAAAATGTTCCAATAAAATTGTAATCGTCACAAAATTTCATTCTATATACTTCTCACTCATAAACTAATAATGAAGATTGTTGTTTATATTGTGTATCGAATAATCAATTTATAAGTTATAAATTATAATAGTACATAATATTGCCTCGAATATTTTATTAAATCTTTTATATAATGAATTTTGATCTAGATTTTAAAAATGCATACATGTGTCAATGGCACTCCAAGGGTTGAGGTGTTTTTCTAGCTCTGAAATTAGGCAGGTAGGTAGATATTTTCTTTTTTTTAAATAATAAGTTGAGGTATGTTTTTAGGTACTTATTACTATAATGAGTAGGTAGGTACATACTTAAGTTACTTTTTTACTTCCAAATTTATTTATAACATTTTCTAAAAGTGCCTTATTTTAGATTTCCTACTTTAAATATATTTTTTTTAATTTTTCAGGATATTTTCTGTAGCTGCAATTCATTCAGATTTAAAATAATTGTGAAAAACGATAAGGTGAATACTTAAAAATATATTAATTTTTAAACCAAACATTTTTATTATGATTTCAAATTTTGTTAAATGATTAAACGAAATGACTGTTTGATATACATAAATGAATAGTTAAACATTATATTAATTAAAAGTACAATTTCGAACATAAGAAAATGTCTGCTACTCTAAATAATACAGCTATGTTATAATTGGCAAATGTCGATTGTATGTTCCAAGAACTCTCAGAAAATTTGAGATTGCACTTTCTCCCCAACGCCTTATGTATCCTTTTTTTTGTCCTGTTGAATTTCTCCTGATCTTGTTAACTGTGATGTTAAAATAATAATTTAGAAATTATTTATTTACATCAATTTACACAATCAATTAATATTAATGTATTATTATCAGAACTCACGTGGATACAGGTTATTATGTTCTATCTCCCACAAATTCTTAGTCAATGGTACGTAATCTAAAATAAATTAAATAATTAATATTTTGTTCTCAATTCAATATATTTTTTTATAAGAACATAGGTTTTGTATATACACATCTTGTATATATTTGTATGTAAAAATTACAAGCTTTTGGTAAACATTAAAATTAAAAATTAAAATAAAGCAAAGTAAAGTAAAGTAAAGTAAAGCAAATCAAAACAATGTAAAGTAAAGTAAAGGCAAGAAAGCTGGACATACATAGCAATTAAATTAAATTTAACACTGTGCATGTATATAACAATAATATTATTTTTGCACATCATGAATGTTTAAAATACATTTAAACGCATTTACCGTGAAATTTTGCCCTTAATAAATATGTCGAATAGTCTTCACCAATGATCGGTTTCACTAAAAAGAAAAATGTCCTTCCATTAATCATTAGTAACAACTAACACTATTATAAGAATACAATAGTAAAATATTAATAATAGATAATGTGTACTAAAACTTAGGATTTATCTAGTGATATCTTAATTTATTAGTTTTTTAATGTATACATCTTGTAATCCTGAAATTTATTCGCGAATTTAATAACTTCGATGTTAAAATAATTTGTGTATCAAAAATGAATTAAAATACTACTTATTATTTTGAAATGGTGTTATGATAATAAATTTGTACTTGATTTGATGATCAAAATAGTATTTCGATAAAAAAAAAAAAAAAGTGAAGTAAAGTAAAGTATAGACAAGAAAGCAGGATATACTTCGCACCACGGATATTCTTCGCTCCTCGGACCCTTGGTGGATGCGTAGAATTTTAAAGAAACGATAAATCATTTCTACAATAAGACCATTATAATAGTCATCATATACAACACACCCACCAAGAATATCTTATCTGACCCAAAGAGCGAAAAATATTCGTGGTGTGAAGTATGTCCGGCTTTTTTTGTCTATACTTTACTTTACTTTACTTTTTTTATCTAATAAAGAAAGAAAGAAAAAAATAATGATGAGGAAAAAAATGTTAGAAAAATTTCAAATTTTTTTTTCACATTTTCAAAATTTTCTTACGCCAAAATCCTTCTTATAGTATTGTCTATCTGTGTTTAAATTTTCATTAAAATTGGATCAAAAAATGATGATTTTCTAGTCTTATTTATCAAATTTGGGTAGTTTTTCCAAAAAAAAAAAAAAAAATTAAAGAATTGAGAAATTCCAAATTAATCTCTTTAAAGTATCAACTTGGGGCAAATCCGTTTTCAAAAAGTTACTGATCGAAACTTTTGGCCAAGTAGATCTATACGAAAAAGTGTATACAGGAAAAAAAAAGAAAAATTAGAAAAAAAATTAACATCATTGTAAAAACACTAGCTTCTTCACTTTGTTCAGAATCTAAAATCCTATAAAAGTGGTGGAAGGATCAAAATATACATTTCAATTAATTTTGCTATGACATTATTAATACGCATTTCAAATGATAGCAAATTCGTGTCATTTTAACATTGTATATTATACAAAAACGTTTTGGTTGAAACTAAATTAAATTTGCAAAATCGAAATATAAAGTTAGTATCATGATTCGTTATAACAAGTTCAGAGAAATAGTTGAAAAGTTATGTAGTTGTGTTCTAAAGAATCAATGAAAATATTTTTCTATAACGTGTCATTTCAAACTTATCTAAATTTTAAACACACATGTCAGTTTACAAAATAATATCATTTTATTTTAAATAATTTCATTTTTATTTCATTAAATTCAAGAATACGAGTAAGTAGCTTATTTATTTAAAATACTTTTGTACAATAATTACACGAAATTTGACTAATATCAAAAAAAAAAAATCTTTCACTTGACTTACACTCTAATAGTTTATTAAATGTGTCTTCAGATATACGATCTGAAAACAGAACAATATAGTTACTGACTTTTATTTAATTCATAAATTCCTTATATTTAACATCCAATTTAAAAAAGCCGGACATACTTCGCACGATGGGTGTACTTCGCACGACGGGTGATATTCTCTTGAGGAGCGTATTAAATTTTAAAGAAACGATAAATCATTTCTTCAGTAAAACGATTCTGAACGAAGGAAGTTAATAATATAAGAAAAAAAAAATGTTCGAAAAATGTCCAAAATTTTTTTTCACATTTTCAAAATTTTCTTGCGCCAAGATCTTTTTTATAGGACTTTCTATCTATGTTAAAATTTTCATAAAATTCTGATCAAAAAATGATGGTTTTCGAGTCGCTTTTGTCAAATTTTGGGTAGTTTTTTCCAAAAAGAACATTGAAGAATTGAGAAATTCAAAAAATGACCTCTCTAATGTACAATCTAGAGCGAATCGGGTTTCAAAAAGTTATTGATCGAAACTTTTGGACAAGTACTTCTATACGAAAAGTTGTACACAGAAAAAAAAAAATTAAACATCATTGTAAAAACACTAGCTTCTTCACTTCATTCAGAATCTAAAAATAATAATAATATTAAACATAATTGTAAAAAAGAATGTACTTTGCAAGTCGAGCGGGATTCTCTTGACGTGTGTATTGAATTTTAAAGAAACAATAAGTAATAATATAATATAAGAAAAAAAAAATGCGAAATATCGGAGTGCCGAGCTGGATTTAATGAATGCATTTTATGAAATTTATGCATTTTGGTGCAATTAATTGCACCAAAATATTCGCAATAAAATTCTCTATCTAGGCACCAAATTTCAAAACAATCGGTCGGGTCAATTTCATTATATGTTCGTTAAAGTGCGTAATTTTAGGTAAAACTAACGAATTTCGTCGAAATTCTAACTTCAAACGGATATAAAAAAAAAAGTTAACTAATAATATTTGGTATTTTTTAACGTCAATTAGACATACGTATCAGTGAGATCATATTAAATTTTCAAGTCTTAATATTAAAAATCAAAAATTTTATTACATAAAAACTAATAAAAAAATGAGCAATTTCCAAAATTTTCAAAATGCTGTTCTTAACTCAAAATTCATCAAATCTTTTTGAAATTGGTATGACATATTTTCGTAGCTATTTTTAGTGGTTGGTGAAAATGTCAAGTGCCTAGCTGCATTATTTTAGAAGTTATGTCAAAAAGTAATTTTCAATTTTACTGAAATTTTGTTATTTGCTTATTTTGCCGTTTTTTGTCAATTTTTCGACAGTTTTTCCCCATTTTTGGAAAAAGTACTGAGAAATTGAAAAAATGAGCTCTTCAAAGAACCATCTAAGTACGATTTTTGTTCTGGTCGAAACTTTTCAACAAGTATTTCTATGCGAAAAAGTATTTCCAGAAAGCGAAAAAATAAAAAAAATAAACATCATTGTAAAATCATAACTTTGTTCAGAATCTAAAATTAAAAACATTACTATTTAAATTTCATCAAAATATTTTAAATCTAAAACAAGGTAAAATACAATATAAATGTTAAATGTTTTATTTAAAATAATTTATTCTTGTAGTTTGTTATATTTATTATGAAATTCAATCGCAAATTATCGCAACAAAACTAAATAATTTATATTTAAGAGGAGTGAGGACATATAAAGCTATTGGAAAATACGAATATATAACAACTACATAGTATCTACTTATTTTTCATATTTTTTGATTTTTCAAAATTCAAAATTTTCTAATATTTTCATACATAATAACTAAAAATTAGACAAGTAAAAGTTAGCTTAAACTTAAGAATATAAAATATACCTTCCTTGAGACTCTATAAATTTGTTTGAAGAAAATTATTTCATATAATTTCATTCAATGGACAATGTGAACCAGAGCTTATTCTAAAGCGCATTTGGGCTTATTTTGCGTAGTTGAAAAGTCAAGATGCATAGCTGGAAAACAATTATTGCGTAGTTGATTTGTTCATGATAAATTTATTTTGATTTTAATATAATTAATAAGCAGAAATAATTAAGTCTTTTCAGTGTTATCCATCAATATAATATAAATATAGGGGAGGGGGGTCCAAAATATGTTTTGTAGTTTTAGTAAATCACGAATTAAGTTCTATCATTTGATAAAATT
>JAIPRM010002520.1:14767-30045 GCA_025469315.1 Stegophylla sp. TES_Ste_2020 | reverse complement strand
ATTTTTTTTTTTTTTTTTTTTAAACTACCCAAAATTTGAAAAAAAAGACTCGAAAACCATCATTTTTTGATCCGAACTATATGAAAATTTAAGTATAGATAGAAAATAATAAAGAAAGATTTTGGTGCAAAAAAATTTTGGAAATGTGAAAAAAAAATTTTGGACATTTTTCTAACATTTTTTTTTCTCATTTGTTCTTTATATTATTAACTTCTTTAGTTCAGAATTGTCTTATTGAAGAAATGATTTGTGGTTTATTTAAAATTCAATACACCTGTAATCCCACTCGTCGTGCGAAGAACACCCATCGTGCGAAATATGTCCGGCTTTTTTGGTTGTGTGTTAAATTATCAAACGTTAACAAATAAAATTAATATCAAAGGAATACCAACAATTTAAATAATACCTCAACACGCCTAATATATTTTTAAATAAATTAATTAACAAATCGCATTTTAAGCAAATAACGTTTTAATCAATATAATATATATTAGAATATAATATTATAATGAGTTAGAAATCAACAATCGAATATTATGTTTATTATTTTTTTAAATTTTTTGTCATTAAAATCGAGTAAGAAGAAAACGTCAAAGAACAAATCCGTTTTCTAATCGTTAGACTGCACAGGTATACGAATATTCGATAAGGATCGTATTTGCTTTTCTAAAAAAAATAGGGAATTCCACGTCAGTCGTCAACGGACCGTACAAGGAATAACAATGGCACGAGTTTCTATAAGTACGAGAACAGGATTTTACATTATTGTTGACGTCTCGCGGTGGTCTACAAGGACTTATAGAATCGTCGTAATGGCTTTCGTTGGCTGCCAACATGTCGTTTAAATCTGCCCACTCGATCCCTGACGTATTTCGATTCATTGAATTTCTTATTTTTTTTTTTTTTTTCCTTTACTCCACTTAGTAGGTATTTACTACCTTACACTACGATTCAATTGAAAATCCTTCGATCGGTTTACACAAGAAATACTTTCATAAAAATACATACAACGACGCGGATTTAATGAAATGGGTTCAAGCTATTAAATAATATTGAATATTAAATAACAGTTCAATCCAGGCATTAAAAAAAATAAAATAAAAGAATTATTTAAAAAAAAAACGTTCATTTGTCTCAAAATACAAAGTTGCATAATATTGAATTGATCCAATAGAGTCCAGAGCTTCTCAAAGTGTGGGGCGCGATCCTCCGAGGGGCCGCGAAAGCTTTATGAGGGGGGGGGCGCAAGAAAATTTTAAAAATCAATATTGTATTGGTAGGGCAGAAAAAGATTGTTAATAATAACAATCACGTCCTGTGGAGTCTCTCCTCGTTTCACCATACTTTGTGATGAAAAAAAAAAACGAGGTCACAATTTCATTTTTCTTATAATATTTTTGAGAACCATTTAAAGCATTACCCAAAGGACACCACGATGAGGCGATTCTCATTATCCTAAAAATTATTTTCATTTTGATATGTATTATTATTCATAGTATGAAATTCGTTGTATGGATAAAAAATTGTTTAAGTATAAAATTTTTAGTGCAAAAAATATATAAGGTAAAATATATTTATGTGAAATTGTAAGTGTCAAAAAATATAAGTGAAAAATTAAAAGAGTAATTATGTAAGGTTATAATATAATATAAAAATCTATTTTTTAAGTAAAAAACCACGTGTTTCACTCACTGATATTTCCTTATTTTCATATTATGTAAGTGTCATTTTCGTTCTTATCATTTATTTTATTGGTAAAAATTATCGAGCCGAATTTACAACCTAATTTTTTTTATTACCTAAAATTTCCGGGGGACCGAGTTTACGACAAAAAATGTAACTTTTTTTCCTTTTTGCACTCATAACAAAAACAATATTGTTTTAAGTATATCGTTTGAGAAAAATCAAAAAAAATTAAAAAATAAAATATTATTCAACGTTTCTATTCGCCGTCGTCCCTACGTCACGAAAACACTTACTTGTATCCGTATTCAATGTTATCTCCGCATCCGCCCCACACCCAATCCCTTCTCAGATCCTTTGGCCTTCCGGATCTCGAGCAGCTGCACGTGTTCAAACGACCGTCCCTGCAGGCGCGGGCCATGGCGTGCGCTACGCCGGCCGCTTTGATGGCCTGAACGAACGCTGCCTCGCGGCTGCCTGCAACCGACACGAACACACACACGGTATAATTATTATTGTTATTATGATTATTGTTATTAAACTTGACGTTTATTTTTTTATTTTTTATTTTTTTCGACGACCCTAAAGAACATCCGGCGAGTCAAAATTATTTTCAAACATACACACCCCTGCGCGCGAGGTTTTCGAAGAAAAATAATTAATTGTATATATGGTCCTGTGCAAAAAAAAAAACTCTGGAATTTTAGATCCTCCCCCTCAGAAAAAAAAAAAAAAACGCTCCCCGGGAAAAAATAATCTCACGTAATAAGATTTGAAAAAAAGTTAAAAAAAAAAAAAATCGCTTCGCACCATTCTTCGCTCTTCGGCTGGAACATTTGGTGGGTGTGTTAAATTTTCAAAGAAACGATAAATAATTTATTCGATGAAACTATTCTGAGTGGAACTTCAGTTTGTAATATACTGAGGGAATTAAGGCGATTTCACTCGAAAATTATAAAACGTATAATTATTATTATTGAAAAAAAACATATTTTTTACTCAGCCCACAATATTAACTGAGAACAAGAAAAATGTTATGATGAATAAAAAAGATGTTCATATATCAAAAAATTTTCTTTTGCCAAAAATATTTCTCTTATTTTCTATCTATATATTTAAACTTTCATTAAATTTGGATTGACAAAAAAAGTTATAAGTTTTTGTTTTGAGTAGTTTTTTTCAAATTTTGGAAAAATCACCTCTCAAAAATACCATCTCAAGGCCGATTCTAATACAAAAAGTTGCTAGTCGAAATTTTCGGACAAGTATTTCTGTACGAAGACGTGTATACGCGAAGAATAAATAAATAAAATAAACATCATTGTAAAAAAAAATAAGTATTAAAAAGCCGGAAATACTTCGCACAACGGGTGGGATTCTCTTGACGGGTGTATTAAATTTTAAATAAACGATAAATAATAACTTCAATAAAACGATTCTGAACGAAGGAAGTTAATAATATAAAAAAAAAATGAGAAAAAAAATGTTAGAAAAATGTCCAAAATTTTTTTTCACATTTCCAAAATTTTCTTGCGCCAAAATCTTTCTTATATTATTTGCTATCTATGTTTAAATTTTCATATAGTTCGGATCAAAAAATAATGGTTTCCGAGTCGTTTTTAAGTCAAATTTTGGGTAGTTTTTTCCAAAAAAAAAAAAAAAAATTGAAGAATTGAGAAATACAAAAAATGACCTCTTTAAAGTACAATCTAGAGGCAAATCGGGTTTCAAAAAGTTACTGAGCGAAACTTTTGGACAAGTATTTCCATACGGAAAGTTGTACACGGGAAAAAAAAAATAAAAAAATTAACATCATTGTAAAAACACTCCGTTCAGAATGTAAAATTATGATATTTAAATCTGAATATTTACAAAACTAATCATGAATTTATCTGGATGAAATTTAGTACAACTGTCTTTATGAAAATAAAATTATCTCTAGTTTATTCCCAACACTGCTGCACTGCATTAAAATACTAATATGTACGTAATAATAATAATGTGTATATTGTGCCCGCACGTATACAGCCCTTACAATTTACACTTACATTCATATGTATATATATAAATTACATATACACATTATACCTACGAACGATTCGCATTTGGTATACAGTATTATTAGATCTATACAATAATATTATAATATGTAGGACCTCGGATCGAATGATTAATCGTCTGTAGATCGCATAATGACCCACCGTCGTCGTCGGTCGGCCGAGATGTATTACGAGGCAAACGCCATATAGTGATGATGACGGTGGTGGTGGTGGGGATGCTGCTTCTGCTGCAGCAGCAACAGTAAGCGTATAAATACGACGGCGAACCTCGTTCTGGCTAGATTTTATACGTATATTATTATATACGAAGTTGCAAAACTACATAACCGCGAGACACCGTGGGAACCGTTTGTTGTTTCCAAGCGACGACGCACGCCGGTGTGTGTGTGTGTGTATGTTGTTGATAAGTGAAAAAAATTACACGGTTTATACATATATATATATATATATATATATTGTAATAATAATAATAATGCGAACGTGCTTTATATATGTAACGTCCTTGATCGCTATATTATGTATATAACATCACTGCTACGTATCGCATATTTCGTACCGTGAAAACGGATAATCTACACTAATGTGGACTTTCGTTTTTGTTTATACCACCCAGTAATGATGTTAAATTTCGGAAATTAAATCTAAAAAGAAGTTTCTTTAGAAGAAACTCTTGACGTTTTTAGAAATTTCTGAAATGTAAATAATTTAAAAATTACATTAATTTATTTTTTCAAATAAAACTTGAATGGTTTATCTTTTGGTTTATGATTTTTATTTTTCGTACTCGGTCCACTGAGAAGTCGTGTTAAAAATCGAAAAGGGGTGAATGCCGTCCCCTACAAATTACATCCCTGCAATAAGAACGTGTACGTAAATAATTATTATAATTTCCGCGCGAAGTCAGAAGTCAAATAAAACTATATATTTTTTTTTGGAATTTTCGTTAAACTCGATCCCTTCCCCCCCCCCCGTCGTCAAGAACTCCCGTGTGATTGAAAACCACATATTTTTTTTTAATTTGTTTGCCTTTTTTTTTTTTGATAAATTAGAAATCATAAATATAAAAAGAAAACCCTCGACCATAAAATCTGCATGGTATATATAAAAACATATTATTATGTATATATTAGTTTTATTAATATTATGTTATGATAAATTGGTGAAACGAAAATAATACACACACACAAACTGAATGTGAAACGAATACATTACATTTTATTGCTCGCGTCCGATGACCATTATTTTCGACCGAGTTTTTTTTTTTTTTAATTTAGAACGTTATAATATTATGATTCCGTCAATATTTTTGATTTCTAATTTTCAAAACCAGTTTTCACGAAACTATTTATTTGATATAAATAGGTAATACGCGCGTAAATAATATTTGAAAATTTTCACTCGCTAGCAGTGCTATATATTTTATTCTACGCCTATTTCGATTTTGTCGTTCAATAACCTAAGTACAATAACCAGGGCTGTGAATTTAATGCATTTGCATATTTTTTTATGTATTGTTCATAATTTAAAAACAAAATCTTATTTTGCATATTATTTCTATGGTTTATGGCGCATATAGAACTTTGCGAAATTTTTTTTTTGAATTAACGTTTTTTTTTTCATATATTTTAATAAAATTCGTATTCTTTTTCTCGATCAACTTGTTGTTGGCACTCTCACAATTGACTAATTATTATAATGCTATATCATGAAGATGATAAAATTATTGTGGAAAAAAAAAGTTTTAGGTTAGGCAATAATTCTACCTTCTCTTTGATAAGTATAAATAATTGTTACCGTTTGGTAAAATCATTATTTTCCTGATTTCTACGAATCCATAAATTAAACCTGATATAATTGCAATAATAATTATTATTAAAAATTATTAATTTCATTTTTTTTTTTTTTTTTTTTTTTTAAGTAAAGACATTTTTATAAAGTATTATTTTACATATTTTAGAATTTTTTGTGCATATTTTTTAATATTCTGGAAGTTTTAGTGCCAATTATTTATTATTATTATTATTATTATTTACGGACATAAGTCCAAATTTATTTACAAAATATTATTATGTTACAATGAACAGGATGAATAATCAGATTTATACATTATAGATATTATGTAAAATTAACACTAAAATAAACTCAAATATCACAATATTGCAATTATCAATTATAAATATGTAAATTACACATTATATAAATCACAATAAAGTTTTTAAAGTATTTGAAAAAAAAAAAAAACTAAACAAAACTTTATATGTTAGTTAACATGTAAATAACTTATTATTAGAGAATGTGTTGTTACTAAACTTATTATTGTAAGTGCATAAATGCATCATATACAATATATTTAACACTTTTTTTTTGTATTAAATTCACAGCCTCGGTTATAATATTTAAGCATTTTCTTGCGTGAAGTATTCAATTGAAACGTTTTATAATTAAAACATTTCAATACTTTTTTTTTTATTTATTTATTTAAATAGTAAGCTGCCTTTTTTGACAATTTTTTTTTTTTTTTTTTTTATTGTTCAAATATTTTAATTTATTTCATAAAGTAAATGCATACAACATAAAGCGTAATATCACGATTCATGACATTTTTGCACTATATATTATGAGCATATTTTTTCACTTTCGTAAAGTATATAAGTAAACCGAAATCGAGTAATACCTAATATTATAACAATATTAGAATTTATTTCTCAACGTTTTCTTGGGCGGGTCTTGTTGTGCGGTGTACACACCGATACTCATACTATCAGCTATCGTCGTCGTCGTCGTCGTCCGGGCAAAACAATAGACCGCCGCCGCGACCCAGTATACCATTTCGGCGGTACCTATTGAAATAATATATTACACGGCTGTAAGTATTGTTTTGGGGTATTGCGAAACCGACGCCGCCGCCGTCGTCGTCGTTGTTTAATTGACCGTCGTGAACTGCGACTCGCAAACAATGGGGGGCCCCCCTAAGACAGACATCGTAAACGATCATCAACGCCGCCGCGTGTGTATTGTAATAATTATATTTATTTTTTTTTATTATATTTATTCTTTTCTTTTGCTCTCTCTCTCTCTCTCTCTCTCTCTCTCTCTCTCTACGAAAAATTCTTTCACATCTCTAAATACTATCTAAAAGACGGTAAATTTGCGCTCGTTTTGCTGCGGCGCGGCGAGTGTGTGGAAACTATGCGAGTAAAATATTATTAGGTACCTATGTAACCTGTTTGATACATTATCTCTAGATAAAAATATTTATTTTTTTCACCTTATCTATTTAATAAAACTTTTTGAATTCTTTTCAAAGATGTTTTTTTTTCAAATTTTCAAACACTTTCCCAAATTTTTGGGAATCTATTAAATTTTTCCACAAAATGACCTCTTAGTATCTGTTAGGGCAAAATCCTGATTCAAAAAATTATATACATAAAATAAACTCAACATCTAATATGATATTAGAAATATTAATTTTGGTGAATAAATTCAAAACTGGGAATATTATTAATTTTGGGAGTAAATGTAGGGTTGCCAGACGTCCCGTATTTTAATAACTAGAGGTCCCGTTGTCCCGACAAATCTCTTCGGGACACCAAAATGTCCCGTTTTTAAAAAAATTACCAATACATCCCTTTGTGTCTTAGGATATCAAAGAATAAATTATAAAAGATATCCATTCTCCCGAGTTCTGATAAATACTGGTAGACCTGCGTGATCAGGAAATTCAACAATCAATTAATTTTGTAAAGTTAAAATATATGTATACTGGTATTTTTATAAAATTAATGTGATGTGTATTTGTTTTATAATTTCAATCCTATTGGCTAATGGCTTATGGCCTAAAGAATACAAAGTCATTATTTTGGTTTTTAATTATTTTATTTTAGTTTTTAGTTCTTATTAACATATTCTGTTGAAATATTATTCAAAAATTATAGAAATCAACTAAAAACATTTTCATTTAAAAAAAAAAAATCGACTGTTAGAGGATAAAATTCATTTTTTGTTTGTCTCGTTTTTTTTTTTTTTTTTTAATTTTGAAATCTGGCAACCCTAAGTAAATGAAATGAGAACATTGTCGCGTACAATCTATTTATCTCATCTGGATAAATTTCGGTAATGAATTATCCGTTATCTCCTTATCTCGCGCGGTAACTTTTTTTGGTACATACAACTGGTAACTGGTAACTAGAGTATACCACTAAGTATAAGTAGTACATGACGTTTGTACGCGTTATTCTGACGACCTACCAAGGACGCCGCCGCGGTCATTAATGAAAATTTTTTATTTTCACTCACGTTTGTGCGCAGCGCTTAAAAAAAAACCCAATGCTGCGCATTCTCACAATAATAATAATATAACATTAGATATTTTTACTACCTACCTGTGGATGATACACGCGTTTTCGTGATCACCCATATATTAAAATGAACACATATTTTAATTATTGTTTTTTTTATTTCAATTAACTGCATTTGAATATTTATGACGGGACGTGTGCAGAATGGTGTGTGACGTTTTAAACCTGAGAAAATATCACCGGGCGTTGTTTCGTCTGTACAGATATTGCATTTATGTTTTCGTGTCGTTAGAGAAACGCGTTTAAGAGAACAATAATAATTATTATTAGAATATTATGTAAAATATACACGTTTTAAACGCGTGTGACTTTTGAAAGCACAATATTTCAATGTCAATACTTTGTGTGTATGTGTGTGTGTGTGTGTGTGTGTGTGTATGAGCAGGGGCTCTTCTTTCCTCCCCCCCCTCCCCAAGCAGTCCAAGAGCAAAGCTAACTAAAATATTATTATCAGGATTAAGATGATGATGATGATTTTTTTAATTACATGCTACAATTTATCTAGATAAATAAAAATGTATTTATTTATTTTTTTATCATATTGATTTATAATTTTAAAAAATGAATACTATATACCAACAGTATGAAAATAAAATAAGAAAATTGATGATTAGAAAAATTTTGTTTGCCAAATTATACACACTAAAGTACTAAACAATAAAATGTTTAATCCCCTGGCGACAAATAAAATCGTCAAGGAATACAGAATTAATAATAATAAACAGACTCAGAATCGGCCACACTCGCCTTACACATGGACACCTCATGCAAAATCAACCACCAACCGAATGTACTTCATGCGGAGTTACACAGACAGTAAAGCACATTATGACGGAATGCAGATGAAACGAAGAAGAGAGAAAAAAACACAAAATAGCTGAGAACCTCTTCCAAATAATTGGTCCCGAATGCCAACCCGAAAAAGTCATCAAATTTCTCAAAAGCATTGAAATAATTAAATACATTTAATAGATATAAGTTCCTAAATTTTATTGTAAATACGTAGTTAAGTAAATAAATTTAAAAATGTAAAAGCTAATGGCCACCGTTGTCGAAGCTTAAGATCAATTGAAAAAAAATAAATAAATAAATAAAATGTTTATATGTATAATTTTGGAAAGATAAAACCATTCGATTTCTGAAATGCATTTAAGTATTAATTTAACTGTATTCAGTGATATTTCACTTCACTTCACTTAACTAATTATATTATTATTAAAAAAAAATGAATTGATTTATCAAGATGATTTAGTACAGAGGAGATGACACAATTATATTAATCTGACATTATGCATCAAATACAATTATTAATTGTTTAATCCATCTAAATAATATGTAAAAGGTAGTGAATTAATTACAATTGGATAATTTTATCTTATTATATGCTCAACACTGTTCCCCAGCAGGACCGGGCCAATTATTAGTAGTTGAACCAAATGAACGTCTTAAACCTCCCGAAAATGAACATAAAATTTCACATAGACCAGAAGAAGTTTCCAATGGAATGTGCTGACGAATAGAAGTAAAGGGATTGCATCCCTCCATATCACACCCCCTCCCCCACTTCGACCACCGATGTCACGCGAGAGCATTTGAAAAATATTCAAATTGCTGCTGAATTCACATACAGACACGTAGCCAGTAACTTTTTAGCTAGGTTGGCCAAATTTTGTTCAAAATCAAACTAGGAGGGAGGCAAATTTTAACGACTATCCCGCGACGATGAGAAAAAAACCGCATTGTTATCACGTTTAAAATTTGAAAATAACGAGTAAGTGTCTTATTTCAAACATTTAATATATTGTTCATAACTTCATAGCAATATTTCTATAGTCACTCCAATATTTTTAACCTATAGCTTTTGTACTAAATTTTTATTTTTTAATTCTCACTCCCATCATCGGTGATTTCCATTCTACATTGGAATAGGGGGGGGGCACACGATGAACAAAAAAAGGTGTCTCGAAATATCACTGAATTAAAAACTTATATAAAATCAGAATTATCTGATGTTCGTCATGTCCTTACTCTCAACGATTTTTGTTCGACTTGAGATTTAATGAACGTGTTTAATCTAACCTAAATACATCGACAAAACGGTCGGGGTAGCCAGTAAACTTCCGAGGGTGGCCCGGCCCCACCCCAGACCACCCCTTAGCAACTTGACTGAATTCACAATATAGTATTACTTTTCTCTTGAAATATGTTTGTCGAATGTCAACTCCCATTTCGATACTTGGGGCTTATAATAATATAACGCATAGGCCATTGGTATAATATACTACTGCCGCTGCCACAAGACGAGTGGTAAAAATCGAATTGCTTTGCATCTCCGAACCATTGACCTTGTTAATTTACTCTTCCGGTGCGTAAAGACAGACACACAGACGCAACGCGGCAACGGAAAAACGATAATCATTGTGAGGAGTATTATTATTTTTTTTTTTCTTTTCTTTTCTTTTTTCGTGAGGAGAACAGCTATCATGATGCCCGGCCATCCGTATCCGTATCCACGACAAGTGATGAGAAAGAAAAATAAAAAAAAAAAAACCAGTCATTTACGACCGCGATACTGTGTTGGTTTTTATCGGTCAATCACGATACTTGTTGCACACTGCAAGTACAGGCGCGTACACAAACGGGGGGGGGGTTGTGTTTTAGGGATTCAACGCCCCCAGTGAAGTGTAATGTTATCATTTAATATAATTATACTAACACAAAGAAAAGTACCGTTGATAATACATACAAGTATATTTCCATTATTCAGGTCTTAATATCCAAATACTGAAATTTTGTGAAATAAAACTTGAAAAAGAAACGATAAATTTCCAATTTATTCTAAGTTCTGTACTTGCTTCAAAATTGATCAAATGTTTTTTGAAAATTTTATGAGACAACGATCGTGACTGATTTTTAGTTGTTGATGATTGTTTTTCAACTTTCTACCTATACATTATTCTTTAAGAAGTTATTTAAAAAAATTAAAATCGAATTTATGAAAATTCCTGTTATGTTACTTTATGAGTTTTATAAATTTTCCGATAGTTTTTCCATTCTCTTGGAAAAAGTAATGAAAATTTTGAAAAATGACCTCCCAAATACAATAACTAGATAAAATTTTCTATGTATAAAGTTAGATTAGTATTTCTACTCAAAATCGTGATTACACATTCATACGGGGGGGAGGGGGGGACTGATTTTTTTGTAAAACCAAAAATTAAAAAAGTTTTTCGTTCTCCCTACTACTGTACTAGTACTGGAGGCAGTTACTTTTGTAAAAATTATTTACGATACATAAGTATATATTCGATTGTGCCGATCATCGTGAGAAATCTGGAGTAGGTAAATGTAAAAGAAAAAAAACGAACGTCTATGGAGAAAAAAAAACTGACGGGCATTATACAGTAAGGAAATTCTACGAAAAACCGTTGGCTTTTATCTAGTCGACTAGAACATACAGGCGGGCCATCGTTCGCATCACACGCATAAATGAAAATAATAATAATTGTTCAAAATCGTTATATATATATATAGGGTGTCTAAGGAACAATTATTAGACAAATTCAATAAATTTTATTTTATTAATACCTATTAAACTTAAAAAAAAATGTTGCAACAACATATAATTTATTAATTTTTTTTAAGACCCAAATTTTCAAATTTGGAATTTCGTTTCTACAGTTACAGAAGAAATTCAAGACAGCAATTTTGTAAACTTTATTTTTAAAAATCCGGACATAATTCGCACCACGGGTGGGATTTTCTTGACGGGTGTATTGAATTTTAAAGAAACGTTAAATCATTTCTTCAATAAAACGATTCTAAACGAGGGAAATTAATAATATAAAAAATATAAGAAAAAAAAATGCAAAAATTTGGAGTACCGGGCTGGAATCGAACCTGGTGCTGTCGCGCACCAGGCCGGTTCCATTACCACTAGGCCGCAACACATAACTTGACTGAGTAGGTGAATTAGTAGGTATGTAGGTATAATAACCGAAAATATTGAATTTTCAAAATAAAATAAAATCATTGTAAGAGCACTTGCTTCTTCACTTCGTGCAAAATCTAAAATGTATAAAATTATTAATGGAACAAAAGTTATTGCATTAATTGTCACAACCTTCTGGAACACCCTGTATATAATAAATATAGATGTATGTGACGTGAGGTTAAGAGAGAGAGTCAGATCGTATAATATATAATATTTCAGACGCGTGAGACGCAGAAAAAATAAAACATGAAATCCTCCTGAATGAAAATCGGTATAATCACGATAGAAATCGAAAATTAAATTAACTCTCTTGAAATCGATGGTAAAAACAACAAAAAAAAAAAAAAAAAAATAGGTACGTGTATGAGTTCTGTCGAATATTAATTAAACACGAATCAATGATAAAAAAAAAATAACTATACACTTGCGATCGAATAAATTGATTATTTTTATTATTATTCGGTATATTCGAAGAGTACTATTATTAATTGATTATTATTATTGAACAGCTATTACGTATTATTATTATTATCGTCCTGTGAAAACTATAAAAACAATATAAATAAAGGTTCGTAGAAAGTTTAATCGGTTGACAAAAGATTGTTTCTTTTCGTTTCTCTTCGTTTCTCTCACTGCGTTCCTCCGTGTGTATATACGTATATACGTAATTTGTTTCAGATTAATCGTTGTTAATCATTATTAATCGTTGACTCGGAACTCATTAACGGTGACGGAAAAAAAAAAGAGATTTTTGGCGAAACGACATTTTACAAAATAATTTTGCAATTATAATAATATTTTGTACTGATGTAGTGTAATTATTATTACTATTATTATTATTATTATTATTAGTCGACAAAAGAATATTATATAAATTTATTTCCGTTGAAATCAAAAGGTAGTTGAAAAATGTTTTCACTAACTTATGCTTTTAAAACCTCACCTCCCATTAAAGTGAATATTTTGAATAAGATGAAATAAAAAAATATAAAAGCCGGACATACTTCGCACGATGGGTGTTCTTCACACGACGGGTGGGATTCTCTTGACGGGTGTATTTAATTTTAAAAAAACTATAAATCATTTCTTCAATAAAACGATTCTAAACAAGGAAAGTCAATAATATAAAAAATAAATGAGAAAAAAAAATATCAGAAAAATGTCCAAAATCAAAACGCGAATTATGGTTAAAAAAAACTTCCTGGTCCTATCTTTTGAACAAGTTTTTTTTTCTACGAAAAAGAATAAACAAATAAACATTTTTATAAAAAAAAAAAACACTAGCTCCTTCGCTCCACTCAGAATCTAAAAACAGGTTTACACTGGAATTTTGACGTCTAAAAGTCAACACGATATGATGTTTGCCAGTACTCTTTTGTTCGACCAGACAATTATTAAAATATAATATTATGAAAATATTTTTTAAACGCTAATACGCTTTGACAACCGAATTGAATTATATTCAATTCTCACATCGATCGCATTACCAACATAAATGTCTAATATAATATTAGGTTTCCGTTGCCACGTAACCGCAGCTATTTATTTAGATAAAAATATTTATTTTTTGAAATTCAAAGTAAGTACTAAATCTGTGAACTGAAATTTTGTCCAATTGTGGATGGTTTACCTTAGAACCTTATGTCGAGAGATAGCTCAGTACCGGAGAAAATTGGGCAAAATTATTGTTCACAAATTTGTGGCAGCTTGCATTTTGGAAAAATATTAAAACTGTGTGTCATCATAGCTTTGGTTCTAAACTGTTTTAGATTCTGAACGAAGTGAAGAAGCTAGTATTCTTACAATGATGTTTTTTTTTTCTGTGTACAACTTTTCGTATGGAAATACTTGTACAAAAGTTTCGATCAGTAACTTATTAAAACCGGATTTTCCTATGGATTGTACTTTAGATAGGTCATTTTTTAAATTTCTCAATTCTTCATTTTTTTTTTTTTTTTTGAAAAACCTACCCAAAATTTGATAAAAACGATTCGGAAACCATCATTTTTTGATCCGAACTATATGAAAATTTAAACATAAATAGAAAATAATATGAGAAAGATTTTGGCGCAAGAAAATTTTGAAAATGTGAAAAAAAAAATGGACATTTTTTTAACATTTGTTCTTTATATTATTAACTTCTTTCGTTCGGAATCGTCTTATTGAAGAAATGATTTATCGTTTCTTTAAAATTCAATACACCCGTCAAGAGAATCCCACCCGTCGTGCGAAGAACACCCATCGTGCGAAGTGTGTCCGGTTATTTCCGATTTGCTTTCGATTTCGACTATACCCGTTACCAATTATTTTTTTAAAAGGTTTCGAAATCGGTTTTTGAACTCTTTTTTTTTTTTTTTTTTTTTTTTATTAACCGGTATTTGAAATCGGTTTCGAAACTAGCTTTCAAATCACATACATCTCGTAATTTAATGTTTAATCGTTTATAATTACCTAGTTAATAAGTAGGTAGGTGCGCGCAGCCACTTAAGTGTTTTCAGAATTCGAATTTTGTAATGTGTTATTATTACCGTCTAATAATAATTTATAATTATATTCTTTACGAACGTTATTATTACGATATTATGTAATATCGTCTCAATAATTGGTTCCTTAACCGTTTCAAATTGAGTTTCAGTTTGTTCGAAATAATTTTACTTAAAAATTATAAAGTTTGTTATTATAATGGAAAAAAAAATTTTTGTCTCGGCCAGTTTAATGTTTCACTGTTATCTGAGAAAAGTAAAAAAAAAAAAAAAAAATTGACGAGAAAAAAGAAGTATTAGAAAAAAAACGTTCAATAACTTTTTCTCAGGTTTTCAAAATATTTCTTATATTATTACTTACCTACCTGTATATTTAAGTTTTCATAAAGTTTGGATTAAAAAAAAAAAAAAGATAGTTTTTGACTCTTTTTCCCAAATTTTGAAAAAACAAACCAATTTAAAGTACAATCTAAAAAGAAATCGGTATTCAAAAAAATTTCTGGTCGAAACGGACAGATATATTTCTATGCAAATACGTGTACGCATAAAAAAAAATAGAAAAAAAACAAAAACAAAAGCAAAAAAGCCGGACATACTTCGCACGATGGGTGTACTTCGCACGACGGGTGGTATTCTCTTGACGGGCGTATTAAATTTTAAAGAAACGATAAATCATTTCTTCAGTAAAACGATTCTGAAC
>JAIPRM010002519.1:15576-30053 GCA_025469315.1 Stegophylla sp. TES_Ste_2020 | reverse complement strand
GAAACCACTCGCTTCTTCACTTCGTTCAGAATCTAAAAAAAATATATAATATAATTTTACAATTAAAAAAAAGTATTTATAATTTATTAGTCTATTTTTTATTTAAAAATATTCCTATTAAATGTTTATGAAAAAAAATAATATTTTTACAATCTTTTAGTTAGAATGTTTAGATTATGACGTAGTAATTTGCGAGCGGAGCGAGCAACATTTTTTTATCTATGTTTAAAATTTAAATGTTTTTAGAATATTAGGGGCGCAAAATATAATTGCCCTAGGGCGCCACTGATGGTTAGCACGGCACTGCTCTAGATATAGTATAGTTCATCTAATTATAATCCATACATTAAGAGGGCAATCGTCCCTTTCACCCCCCCCCCTCGGCCAGATTGAACTACTGCCTGAAACTTAATTTTTTTTACAGGGATCTACAAATAATTAGCGCAGGCACTCACTAATACGTTAGCTTGTCCGGTGTAGATGAAGTCCAGCACGGTCTTCATGTGCGCCTCCTTGATCTCGGGAAACTGCAGCACCAGGTTGTGGTAGTACATGCACACGTTGTCCTCCTTGAGCAGCCGCCGGACCAGCGGGCTGACCGAGGCCAACACCAGCGAGTGAGCGCGTATGGTCGCGCCCTGTTCGCACATCAGCTCCATGTCCGAGTGCTCGTCGCCGGCCTGCTGGATCTCCGCCATGAGGTACACGTGGTGGTTCCCATAGTGCAGCGTCAACGGAGCGGCGTTGCCGCATTCCGAGTCCGTATCATACATTATTCAGCTGTGGCTGTGGTAACAAAAAAAAAAAAAAAAAAAAGAAAACGAGATAAGTATACATGATGTAATATTATATACCAGCTGGTTTACTCGGCTTTTATATAATAAGGTCGAAAAACTACTATTTTCTGATATTGTCAATTTTTTATTTATTAATTCATAGAATATCTCTTTAATTTAGGTATATAATGTACGTATTTCTAATTAAGGTTATAATATTTCTTTGTAAACAATATCGTTTACATTGATAGCAAATATATCAAAACCACAATAATAATATTTTTAGAAAAGTACATAGAATACTTGTGCCTTTCCCACATTATTATTATTATTATTATTAATATTATTTTGTCAATGTATTCAAATGTAATTTTGTAATCTTTGAAATTTTAAGCAAGTATTTATTTTTTAGACAATATTATCTCTAAATAAGTACAACGTGGGCAAACGTCTACTTAATGATAAAAACAGAAAAATTCTGTTTAAAAGGGGATCCAAGCCTCCCTCTCCAAAAATACACCCCTATTTTATACGAAGGTAGATAATATGCCTACTAAAGAAGTACAATAAACATAAAACGAGGCCAGTGAATGAAGCGAGTGAATTAGGTTTCATTGCAGTTCCGTATAATTCGATGCGATGGGTGATTATTGCGGATAAGAAGTGGAACATAAAAGGGTGCACAGTTTACGTACAGAATAATTATGAAAGACACTCGTATTTGGAAGCTATAGAAAACACTCTGGAACATCAATGATTGTGTAGTAACGAGAATGAAAAAAGAAAGTTAATATGCAGAGGTGAAGGGTTAAAATATATTATTTAAATATCGACGAAAAGGAGAGTATATGAGAGTCATGTCTTGAATGATAAAATATGATTATCTAGAATTACCTAGAACATGCATTACGTTGAAAATGTAAATTTGAAAGTTTACGGAAACGTCGTTTACCGAGCCACCCCTTCGGAAGCGCGAGCATGGGGGCGAATTCACGTCTCGGCGATCCCTAAACGGATTATCGGGAACCCGCGTGACTAAATTTACGTGGAATTCGGAGGGTTTAACGTTTTCGGAGTAAGAGCACAGGAGAAAGAAGCTTTTAGACGAAAAATCCACCGAAAAAAAAAAGCCACATTAAGACGGAGCGCTCGTACATAACATTATATAAATATTAAAAAATACGAAAAGAAAAAAAGCTAAACAAATCTCAAAGCGTTTGATATATATATATATATATATATATGGTTTCTAAAAAAGTTTCAAATCGATTTCAATTATTCACTCGTAATTCCGGATATAATAATGAATAAAAACTAAAGGATTTTTGTCCCCGTGTTTTTTCGTCATGCAATTCGTAAAAGCATAGACCACCTGGCTGTTTGCGTAGGGAAAAAAACCATTTTTTTTGGCAGCGAAAAGTATTTATATCACATATTAGTTAGATAAATGCATTAGAGTGCATTTATCAGTTCAATCTTTCGCGTCCAGATAATTATGAGACTAATACGGTCATTTTATAATAATTATATAATAGGTAATAAATATTACGCAGTATTGTTTTTGCGTTTTAAAATTAAAATTATGAATATAACGAAAGTTATTGCATTTGTCAAATCGTATACTGGAACACCCTACAGTACAGTATTATGTTAGTATAACTTGCAGTCAATTACTGAAAAATTGTTTTTCAAAAATAACAACAACCGAAGATTGTATATTTTGGAGGACTCGAAAAATATAACTATATCACATTTCCGATGAAGATATTTTTTTTCTTTTACTGAAAAACACGCTATATTTTAAATAATATTATAATATTTAATGTTTACAATATAAATTCAATGGTGAACTTTTCGAAAATGAGAATTTAAAAAGAAAAATAATCACACACGAGAAACGATCGATGTTGTTAACGAAAATCTGAGTAACGTTATTGGCTCGAATAATTTTATGAGACAAGAGGATCTGATGATCCACACGAATTGAATAAATTTACTGAGAAATTCAAATCGCCATAGTGACGAGCTGGGTTTACATGTGAAGTAAATTAAGGGATGAAACGACGTACCTACCAAGGACATTCAGTACTAATTAACAAAAAATCCTTTTCACATCGGACGGTTTACCTCGCTCTCAGATTTGGACGTTAAACGCGAGCCGAACTTAAGACATATAAGCGTAAAACATTATATCATTCAGTTTTTGAGACTAAGTTTTTTGATTTCTAGACTGGTCGGAGAACAACGCGTAAGCGCGTGAGTCCACGTCATATCGTTTCATTTGTTTTCGTCACGTCCCGTCCACCACGTGAGTCGAAACGTGACATAGAGTGTACAAACAAAATGCGATTACGTTTTATTCCCACGCGATCGATTATTGGAAAGCAAACAATAACAGAAGGGTCCGGGCGGAATCCGAAGTGTCTCTCATAATATTTCAGAAGATCAATAAAAAAAATAGCAATTGAACTATAACGTTTTCGACGAATAATTAAATTATTGTTTAGAAGAATTTTTTTTGAAATTAATTAAAATATCAAGAGAGAGAGAGACGTTTTCCACCCCGATAAAGACTGAACCGTAGTTCGTTCTACGTTACACAATGGACTTTTATTAAACCGATACGTTTTTGAAAATAAAATCCCTTGAAGTTATCCAAAATTCTCGTACCGAATTTTTAACAAGGCAAACCTAAGTCCATATTGGAATGCGAAAAAATATAAAAACGAAACCGTTCTCTTATCACAATCCGCAATTACCAGTACACCGAACGACACATAAAAATATTATGAACTGCGACTCCCACGGGCGTTTCCGGTCAGTGTCACAGCAGTTGGGGTAAATGGTACGTCCAAAGTGTAAGCCGTATCTTTCAATACACAAAAATCAGACCTTTCTCACCACACGCAGTCCATATAATAATACAACCTTAATACGATACTCCTATGGAAAAAAAAAAAAAAAAAAAAAACAGGATTTAAAAAATAATAATAGTAATATAACCATGAATGGAGTCAACCGTATCCTTTCGGATTTATAGTGCCCGGTGATTAGGGTACAACATGCACGTCGCCGGGGGAGCGAGGAGGACATTATATTCTTATCTATTTAATATAAAATAGCTTCTATTATACAGGAGTATATATATAGAGGTAGGTGGTGCGAAGGCGTCCGACAGGGATGTGTATCTAACATCACCACCGTCCGAGCAGAAACGCATTATTGTTCTTCGAACAAACGGGGCAAACACATTGTACGCGCGTCCCGACTATTGTGCACTACTGTAGGTGTCGTGTCGTGTACAGTGTTTGACGTATTTTTTGCTCCATTCATACACAGATTTTCCGAATAACGAATGATTCCCGAAAACATCACGTCCGGCCGTGGGAATACGCGGCGCTGTCCACAGACTTTTTTCAAATCCACTCCGAAAATGCATTTGTACTAGTGCGTTTATAACATATTATATTATTATATTTTATTATCCCGTCGTGTGCGGCGGGAGATCGCCATTTGGAATTCGTGACAGGACTGGATTCGATTGGGGCGCTAAAACACTGGGGCTAGGATAGTATAGGATTTTTAATTTTTTTTGTTTTGCGATTTATACAGAATATACGTTTTTGTGCACAAAATAATATGATTTTATCATCGACGAGATCAAACGTAATATTATTGTAGTTGTTTTAGTTTGACTTTTTTGTGATATTTTTAGGATTAATTTAGGATAATTATTTACACGTTTATTAGGTATGAATATTATTTTTATTTACGTACAGAAAAAAAAAAAAAATTCTTTTTTACGTTGGTGAAGTTTTATCCAAAATCAAAAAAATCATATAGGTATTCCATATATTAATGGAAAAGAAAAAAAACCAGAACAATTAATGCCCGGCTTCTTTATTATAAAAATATGATAACAACAGATACGTTATAATGTATTTAAATTATTCTAACATAATATAATATAGAAATTTTTATACAAAAGGCAAGCAAGTATTTAATGTTTAGACTAGCGAAACACATAGTATAGCACATCTCAAAAAGCTATTGTTATTGTATTTGAAGGTATTGATTTTTTTTTTTTTTTTTATTTGAATATTTTGATCGTGGAATTTTTGACTTTGGTTTTTTTTTTTTTTTTATTTGCTTAGAACCGTCTATAGTATAACATATCATTTGTTTATAAATACTCTTCGGACTAGCGATTGGTAATAAAACAATTGATAAACACGCGCAAAGATAATGGTGTTTTTTTATGGCATTTTTCAAATCCCATTCTTATACTGCACAAAACCCCACGACCGTACACGGGTGAAGTGACTAATCGGATCACAGCTACACACCTGACACTGCGCGTTAAATATTAGACCGAATTCCAAAAGGTCCGTCAACAGTATTGTCTTAGAATTTAGGAATGGAATATTATTAGCCATCCGCGCGTCTACTTACCATTTCCACAACACTGATCGATTTACTGTAATTCATCGTGGACTCCACAAAAGGTATTTTCACATCATATCGTTCAAGTGCATTTATTTATTTTATTAATTTAAGAAAATAAACACATAAATATGCTCATTATAGATAGCTCAAGTAGTTATATTTTTTTACACAGTGTAAAATACAAATAAAGCTATGCCACAATATGTACGAACGGAAATGATTAGAAATAAAACAAATATTTGCAAGATTACCTATAGTAAATTTGATTTCGTATCATATAAAATCGTGGAATTCGTATGTTTTAGTCACAACTAATTTTGCTGTCAATCATGATTTCGCGAATTATTTACATTTTAATTTCACGAAGTCACGTTACTAATGAATTTATACATAACACATATATTTAACTTAAAATTCAATAACGAAAACGTATCGTGTTTTAAAAGATTTAATGTTATAAATAATACCCGATCGTTAGTATTCAACTCGCGTTAGTATTAATTCCTCAATAGTACAATCTTAAAAACAACCCCTACAATATGTTTTTGTGCACGAAGATTAGTACTTTAAATAAGTGTAACATTTCACTTATACGCTCATCAGCGCGTAACAGGTACATTTGAGAGCGAATTTGAATTTTTCGATTTCGTTTCCACGATATTTTGTATGCATGTTTTTTTTTTTTGCTTTCTAGGGGTTGGGCGGTCTCGTGTAGTAGCCAAATCTGATACAGAAGTCCGCGCACGCCCACAACGTGTCCCCCCCCCCGACTCCGATACTGCGAGGTATTATATCATATCCTCGCGAGACGACTTATGTATCACGACGTGTGAGATGCGCGTGAGTATCGCGTATGATGATGATGTAAACAAAAAGTAATTTGTTTTTAAATAACTATACTACGTGCGTGGGACGTTAGAGGAATGTAAAATATGATGCGATCGAGCGTATAAAAATTTTTCCATCCTTCCAAGGGGATTCGATTTTCTATACAATATATTTGTACACTTTAGACCATAGAGTAAGAATGTATAGAGAGGCCGTGCCATATATTACACTGTGCACCAGTATGAAGCAGGCAAAAGGGCGAGCGTCAGAGTGACCAAATGCTCAGTATAAAAATACCAGACAATACAAAACTTCTATTATCTATTAAATTTTTTATTGATAAAATAAAATACAAAACAAATATTATTTTAATTGATGTATCTACTTCCATTAATTGGTGCTTATGTAGGAAGTAGAGAATTACAAATCACAAATTACCTTACTTTATGCAAATCACAAAGGACGGGTGAACAGCGAACTCAAAAGAGAACATGTGAAATGATCAACAATATTCTAAATCAAAGAAACAAATAATGATTATTGATAACTGATAAGGGTATATTATCTAACGCTAGACTACAGTGTACCAAACATAACAACCTAAGGATTTTTTTTTTCTTATATATGGTTACTATGACTCTCGCCCTTTTGCTTGCTTCTTATAAATTGAACTATAGCCACCATCTGCTTTAGACGTTGCGAGATAACGAATACTGAACCCCAGATTTTATACAATCAATTATTACATTATAAAGACGCGTATCTATTTTTTTTAAAATTTTTAATCGAATACATTTTTGTTTATTTTTCTCTGAATCGTTCGTAGAAATCGAATTTCATCGAAATTTAATGGCGCATCTACATTTCCACGCGTGTAAAATAATTATTCTATCTCAGTGACGTGCATACGAACACACACATTTTTATTTTGCATCAGAGAGAACAACAGCTATTACGAGTAGTAGTAAAACGTTTCGCGATATTTGCATTAAACAAGTCTCTTAGCAAATGCAAACAGTCGTATCACTTGCACAATTTCCTTCGAGAGCGGAAACGCGTTGTTTCACACTTTTCAAAATGTATGTTGTTTACAACGACACCGCAATCGCACAGATGTGTACAAATATATAAATGTATATAATGGTTACACCGTGAATCGGTGAAGCCAGACTGGGACAAAAAAAAAAAAAAATTGAAGAAATTACAAATTATTAAGTAATAACCGTGTAGTTGTCGAAAAGATAACCATATAATACTAAGAATGTTTTATTTCTTATGAAAGTAAAATGAAAATATCTAATGATAGACGAAAATGTTTTTCACGTATTATTAAATAGTAAGTAAAACATAATAATTATTATTAGCTCTTACTCTGGCGAGTGGAGTTTTTTCTAGCACAACGTTCACATTTTTCGGACCCTCACAACTTCACCGAGGAAAATAATAAATGCGGTTGTCTTTAACATAATATACTCTCAAAATTCCAAACGCGTACTTTTAAAGTTCGACTTCACATTAAAATACACGCACGCACGGTCCTTCGAACCCTTATCATCGATTATTATACATTAACAAGTCAAAACAGTTCAACAGTCGAAATTGACCAGTTTAAAATTGTCTCCATAAACTTTGGGACTTTCGAGGGGCATCGTGAAAACACTTTCCGAACACAAAGTCGAAAACCGATCCAAAATACGTAGTATAACACCACTGACTATCGTGAATCGAACGTAAAACTATCATCTACATGCTATTGCATTCAATCCCTATAATTGACAACAATGTAGTCTTTATATAATGTAAGAAGTATCGATAACACATTTCGTGACTCACGAGTTGGGTAAAAATCATCCGATTTGTGGTATAATAATATAATAACGGGGGGTGAAATGCGTCTATATTCCACCATATCAAGCGTGACAAACGCGGTTATCGCGGTTTTTCCGAAAAAGTTTTATACACTTACGGTTCCGAGCGATATTTCACAGTCACTCAGCCGAATCACGACGACGCGAAGACAATCGATACGGAATATAATATACTGTTAATTCGATGTCAATATTGTGCGTGCGACTCGTCGCGTACAGCAGCAGCAGCAAACTTTAAACCGAAATAAACGAAAATAAAAAAACAAGTTAAAAAACCCATTATTGAATTCCGCAAAAAAGTTTCTTCGTTTCCCGGGCCCGCTATTATTATTATTATTATTATTATCTCTGGAGGAAATATGACGGGCCCGCTCTCCGCATGAAACGTGTCACTCAAAGAACGTCCCAACGCGTTTCGCCTTGTCATTTATATATAGAAGGCACTTCACTTTATAAACGACAACGAAAAAAAAAATATATATATATATGAAATAAAAAATAATAATACTCTTAAGACACCGCCGCAACGGTTCAAAGCGTCGTATTTTTTTTTTTTTTTTTTACTTTTAAAATTACTTTTCGATCTCAACATTTTACTTTTACGGATTTTCTATTTTCCTAAAACGAGACGATGTTAATATTACGTTAATATATTTTGTAATTATAAGTTTTACAATGTGTGTGCGGTATCCGCCAGTTGTACCTATTAATAATAATTATTAGTTTAATAATAATAATGTAATAATACATAATAATATTATGTCGTGCACAGGACGCGAAGAAATGACAATATTTTACACGCGACGCGGAATCGTCATAAATCATCGCGATATACGCCCTACAGGTGTACATTATATATATATACCGACCGTCACATAACGTGTTGTTATTATTTAATGAATGTTGTGCGCTGTGTGCTTGGGAAATGAGACATTTCAATTTGCCAGAGTATATAATATATATTATGAGAGTTAAAACCAAATTATTAATGATATTCGATTCCAAAGGACTATTAACGGGGACAGGAAATTAGTTTGACTACACACACACAGCGTTTGTACCTATTGTTATTAATATTCTCTTAAGTCGCGAGAGGTGCGGTGAAAAAACGTTTTAGTATCACTTATGTATAATATACAGTTTCAAAAAAACAAAAATTATTTTAATCACTCGTATAATATATTATGGTGTCCGAGTGCAATGTGTTTTCTTTATATTATTATATCTAGTTGACCAACTCTCTTACAAATGTCTCGAGGGAGAAAAAAAGGTAGACAGTGTCACGATATAATCACGAAACAAGCGGCGCGTACTACACTACTAGACAAATAATAATGTATACCGGAGACACTTGTTGCAAAAATTGTTGTTCACTCTTTTTTCTTCTGTTTATATATATATATTATACTTGAGGCACAAAAGCAAAAAAAAAAATCAACGTGTGGAATTATACAAGTCGCACACACACACACACACACACACACACACACACACACACACACACACACACACACACACACACACACACACACACACACACACACACACACACACACACACACACACACACGTACAAATATGGTTAACTTGTTGCACTTAAGTTTGCTTCAATCAACATACACCTGTTGATGATATGAGCACGAATACGTGAAACAAACACGCATAGTGATTAAAATAATAATAGAAATAATAAAATACACATAATAATATAACTACTAGAGATTATTGATTGGGAAGTACATTGAAAAGTCAAGTCGGTTTCCTTCGCACGCGGGTCGACCTTTCCCTTTTCGGTCGCTGACCCGGGACCCTTTTCGTACATAATGAAATATGCGAGTTTGCGGTTACCGTTTAGCTAGTAATAATATGTTCATAAAATTTCCTAAACACAACTGAAGTAAAGCATAATAATTCAATTTTTATTTAAATCTGAGCACTGTTTTAAAAATATTATACAAATAAATTCACACTATATATTATTTTATTTAAATATTGATAATACCTATGTTAAATACGTTTTGTGGGAATTAAAATGATTAATGCAATTGTATAACTCTTTCCTATTGTAAAACAGACTTTCAAATGTATTCTGTAAGACGAGACGAACGTGGGTCGTAGTCTCATGTTTTCAATACATACATTGTTTGGAGTGATTGCTACAATAGATTTGATTAGTACTTCTCATTTTTTTTTAGTGCCACAGCCCAAATCGTATATTAAAAAACGAGTTCTACAGAGACAAAATTATTTTTTTAAATGACAAATAAGTTTGTTTCGCACTTATTGACTCCAAGAGACTCCCCCCTCCATACTCTAAATTCAAAACAAATCAAACCATTAACGCTCTGATTATCCATGAATATTATTCATGGAAAAAAAAAATCATAATATACAGTGAAACCTCTGAATAGCAGACACTGTTAGTCATCGAAATCCCGTCCGTTATTCTGAGAGGTGTTCATAGAGAATGGTTTCACCGGCAAAAACCGACCCGTGACAGTTTGAGAAACACTGAATTATAATATAATAATATACATTTTAAACGCGAAAAACGAGTCGGTCGAAAGCGTTGAAGGCCCCATAACGACGAATGGCGACCGACGGGCATAAAAGGGGATGGTCGACAAATCGTCAGAGTATACGACGACGTACACGATATAATAATAGATGTGCCGCAGGGGTATACGCGACAGCACTTACCCGTCGTCGTAACGAGCGACCAAAATCCACAACATAATAATAAAATATACACGTGTGAATTGTGAAAAAGGAAATGTCCAATCGCACTCAACAAAAGTACAGGTATACACCCCCATATACCAAAATAATAATATGTATGTATGCGTATTGTTATCGCACTTTCAGGTGCAACGTTATAATATGGCTACAGTAGCTTACACAGCTGTCAGTGGTAAAAATAGATTGAAATAAGTAGGAAGGGGGAGGGGGAATAGAACTCGAACTATGTTTGTGTAGATTGCTGAATGTCATGTTTTTATAGAAGAAAAAAAGAAAAATGCATGCTTTTTTACTCGTATAACCGATGTATATTGAATTGATGCAAACATAAAATTAGTTTTTAAACCTCTCGAATAATATTCGTAGAGAGAATTAATGTGTATTTTTAAACAGAATAATAGTACTATAATATTCAACACAAAATTTAGACTTCAAATTTAACAAATCAGTCTCAGTAATTTCTATAAATACAGATAAAATATGTAAAAATTGTATTAAAATTTTTAACTATTTATTTGTAAAATCATTAAGGGCCATCAAAAAAAAAAAATAATAAATAAATAAATAATAAAAACCGTCATACATAAACTAAAGTATCTATTCCAAAATTCATTGTCGGAGACATTGTACTTGTACCGACTTTGTAAAATATAATAATGTAGTGAATTATAGAACAAAAATGTAACACTAAACGATCGAATACTATAGACAACTAATTTTTATTTGGTTGATTTATAATTTAAACGTTCTCAAAAACCTCTGATCGCCTCTCTCGTTAGAAAATTGAAGATATTTCTCAGAGTAAAATTAATCAACAACGCTTTTACTACTTAACTAAAATTAACCACAAATTTGTTGTTTAATATATGAACAGCAGACCAAAATCCGAGAGGGATGGATAATTTTTTTACAAAACTGAATGGAAAATCCGGGAAGGGGGGAAAGAACCAGAGGGATGGCATCGCCCGTTCCCCCCTTTGACCACTACACATTATATAGATATAAAATCACTGAATATAGATCATAATAATATAGTAAGTACGCGCCATTAAAACGTTTCGTACGCCCGCGAAAATAATCACGTATATAAACAGTAAAAATAATGATAATAATAATATAATATGATTGATTATTGCGGAGGGGGGGGGTGAGAGGCGGTGAAAACTAATGGGAAAATCACGTTTTCCCGGCCGTGTGCGTAATGCGCCGTATACTATATTATCGCGTGCACACACACACACACACACACACACATACAACAAATATAATATACACGAGTATATTATAATAATATTATTTTGTATGTGTACGTTTGCCGCGTGCGAGCGTTAAAACGTCAAAGGCTCGAATGAACGCGAACATCACGACGGGGCCGAAGGGAAATAATAAAAAAATGCGATGACTTGATGAAAGCCGCGCGCGGATTAGAGAGCGTAAACCGCGGCGTATAGATAAAAATATACGCACACATACGATATAATATGTAATATTATTATCGTACGTACGCGCGTGTGTGTACGTATAATATTCGAACACTGACACACGAGCACGTCGTCGTCGTGCGCGCGTTTTACGAGCAGCAGAGAAGAGACCGCGAACGGATGTGGAAAGAAATAATAAAAAAAAAAATGAAATGAATAAAAAGGAAAAAAAAAAAAAAAAAAAACAATATTCAGGTCATATATTATTATACCGCCGGCCGAGTATGCTCTGTTTTTGGCCCATTACGTAATAACCCTGGCGAATAATCTCCCCGGCTCTGTTACCACCACTACCACTACAACTACTACTACTACTACCACCACTACTACTACTACTACTACTAGTTAAACAGCTGCTATATATTATAATATGTGCGTGTATATATATATAATAATTTCGTCACGACGGCGTGTCCTTCTACAGTCGCGCGCGCGCGCATCCCACCCGTCAGTCTCACACGAACACACTCATAACCTTGGGCAGACCCGCACTAGACACGGGGAAAAGTGGGGAAAGTGAATGAATAGAATGATGAACTAAAAAAAAAAAAAAAAAAAAAGGTCAAAATAAAAGTGAAAATTCGATTTTTTTTTTTTTTGCTATTTTGTCGTCGTACTTATATCACTACTAGTGTGCGCTCGCACATACCTAAGCCGCAGCCGCCGCCCGGTGTACAAGCATAATGTACACGTGTAGAGCATACGTATAGAGTTTAGTACACAGCGCAGTACGGCAAGACGAGAACAATAAAACGGTAAATAATTAAATCGTGTAAGTCGTAAAGCGGCGGCGGCGGCGGCGGAAAAAAACCACAACAATCGGTCGGTCCGTAGAGGAGGAGTTGAGGGCGCGGTGGCGGTGTGACGTATTACAACGGTTATAGAAAACGTATAAAAAAAAAAAAAAAATACTTTTTAAAAAAAAATTAAAAAACGCGGCGAGGGAAATGTTCGCGTATAACATTATATGCGTATCCTACTACACGACGTATTGTGTACACACACGCACGCGAGTCTTTCGTGTACCATATTATACTATTATTATTATTATTATTATTATTATACAGGATGTGGCAAGTGGATCAGGACGAATTTCAATCGAAAATTACTTGAACGAGAAACAAAGTAATGTGAAAAAAAATTGTACTTTAAACAGCACACAAAATATATGATTTTTTTATTGTTAGAGGTTTATCGAATAATTCCAAATAATATGTTTTAAATCAGATAGTGGCAGTGGATTGTAAAGGATTTTGATCCAAGTGTACCATGTGTACCAACCATAAGCAGTGTTGTACAAAAATAACGAAAAAAAAAAAAAAACTTATCTAGATAACAGATTGAAGATAATCTCATTCGTCTAGCTAAAAAAATTGATAAATTTAAAAAGTATACACGATTTAAAACATGCGTTTATAAAATAAAAATTTAATATAAATAAAATAATATAAAGTAGGTACTCGACTATGATTTATTTGACGATTTAAAATACTCTTTTTGAACTTTTTGAATACGAATTTTGCTCTAGATGATACTAAGAAGAGGTCACTTGTCGAAATTGAGAATAGTTTTTCAAAATTCGGGAAAAAGTCCTCGAAATTTGACAAAAACAGCTTGGCGAAAAAATTCAAAAAGTTATCCAGATAATGCACAACACGTCACCATAAGATACGAACGAAACAAATTGTATTTTGTACAGCATAAAACTTATATAAATATTATTTGCAATTTTTTTCTTCTTTTAATTCATATTATTTTTTCGTCACTGTCTAATAATTACTCGACTTATAAAAACTCAGATTAAAAATCCGTCAGAATCCAATGCCGCACCCTGTATATATTCGTGAATGTGTGTGTGTGTGTGTGTGCACACGCATATTTTTATTATTATTATTATTATTATGACGATGAAGAAAGAAGAAAGGTTGAAAGGCGAGTGGCTGGCGGCGACTGCTTGCCCCTTCGAGCCGCCGTAACGCAATTATATAACTACCGCCGCCCGCCGCCGCCGTTCCGTGAACTTTCACATTGTACGCTAGCGAGTGCGCGCGCGATTGTGTGCGTATATTTTATTATATGCATATTAAATGTGTGTACGTGTGTGTGTAAAGACGTGTACGTATGATATTATAATAGTGCGTCGTATACACCGTGCACGCATTATCGCTCGACCCGACTAATTATTGATGTCTCCCGGACAGACGACGGCCTACGACGACGCCGCGACGGCGTTTGCATAAATAATAATAATAAAAATAAAAAAAAAAAAAGCCGAACGTACTTCGCACGACGGGTGGTATTCTCTTGACGGGCGTATTACATTTTAAAGAAACGATAAA
>JAIPRM010002519.1:0-15476 GCA_025469315.1 Stegophylla sp. TES_Ste_2020 | reverse complement strand
AATCGTATTATTTGTTAGAAAAAAAAAAAAAAAAAAAAAATGTATAAATAATATTTATATGAATAACTATGTTATATTGAGTATTATTTTATACACATTTCAGAAATTACTTGAAATTTCTGAAAATTTCCTCTAAAAAATTACTCAAAAATTAAATTTCTGAAGTTTAACATCTCTATTCAATACTAATTAATGTTTTACAAGTAAACAAACATTTTAAATGCATAAAAAAATAATCATTGTTCAATATTAAAATATAAATGTTTGTTGCTCGCGAATCGTTCTTCATTGTGCGCGTTTATCCGAGTACTGAGGAAAAGCACTGCATTTATTATTATTATATTCAAATTTTAGAATTTTCGATATTTAAAAAAAAAAAACCGATTTTAAACTTTTCAACGTTATGTCCGGAAAGTGATTCAACTTTAAATGCGCGCGTACATTAAATCAAACGTTTACACTTGAGTTTTGGGCGTTGGAAATAAATAAAAAAAAAAAGAAAAAAAATGTTTGTATTTTAACAATGAAAGCGTTTAAAAAGTTTTAAATTTATAATATATTTCCTACAGTTAGATAAAACGTCATTAAATAATATCCGATAATAGATAAAAAAAAAAAAAAAAGGAAATAGTGGGTTTGTACGTTTTTGAATACAGTGCTCCGAAGCAGAGTAATAAATGAACGCGAAGAATGGGTATTGTTGACGTAAAATTGCGTTTCAGTGAGAGAAAAAATAAAAAATAAAATATGAAATTGCCCGAGTTTGTATGTGAATTGAAAATTCGCAATTTGTATGAAAGCTGTCCATACAATGACTAATCGTCGAAATATAACTTTTTTTTTTTTTTTTTTATTTCAATATCTTTATGGCACGTAAAACAATTCAAAAGTAAAAAATATTTATATTAAATTATTTTAATCGAATTTTTTTTTTTTCGGAAACCAAAATAGACTCGGGAGAAATATCTAAAACACTCTTATTTATGGAAATAATTTTATAATTTTTTGATGTTAAATACTCTGAATTTTGCAAAAATTTTATTTGAAATATAATTGAAATATTCTGCTAAAACAAAAAATTGACAAAATTATTTCAGATCAACAACAACGACATATTAACGATTCTAAATATTTGATTTTTTTTTTTTTTTACACATAATATAGATAAACAAAACAAAAAAAAAAAAAAACGTTTTCTATAGTTTCAAAAACTGCAAAATGTATACATTATATATATATTTTTTTTTAAATGACAATTGTTGTGTTTATTATTTTTATTACTATTGTAATTTTATAATATACGTTATCTATACACAAATTGTAATAAACATATTTTAGCTAAAAATTTAATATTCGATTTTGGGGGGTAGACACAGTGAAAGAGTTGAGACACACTGCTCTGTGAAAAAATAAAAAAACGGTGTTAAAAAATTTTCCATCATTTTTTTCTCACATTTTCAAAATTTTCTTGTGTCAAAATATTTCTCATATTATTTCATATCTATGTTTAATTTAAAAAAGCCGGACATATTTCGCACGACAGGTGGGATTCTCTTGACGGGTGCATTGAATTATTTTAAAGAAACGATAAATCATTTCTTCAATAAAACGATTCTGAACGAATGAAGTTAATAATATCAAAAATAAATGAGAAAAAAAAAAGTTTGAAAAAATGTCAAAAAATTTCTTGCGCCAAAATTTTTCTTATATTAATTTCTATCTATGTTTAAATTTTCATATAGTTCGGATCAAAAAAATATGATGGTTTCCCAGTCGTTTTTGTCAAATTTTGGGTAGTTTTTTCCAAAAAAAAAAAAAAAAAAAAAAAAATTGAAGAATTGAGAAATTCAAAAAATTACCTTTTTAAAGTACAATCTATAGACAAATCCGGTTTCAAAAAGTTATTGATCGAAACTTTTGGACAAGTATTTCTATACGAAAAGTTGTACATAGAAAAAAAAAAAAAGAAATAAACATCATTGTAAAAACACTAGCTTCTTCACTTCGTTCAGAATCTAAAATACAACTTAAACGGTAAATAATATTTTATTTTAATTTATACGGCAAAAGTCATATAATACCCACTATTGACTATACACAAAGCTTAGCAAAATATAAAACGAAAATGAATTTGTAAAAAAATTAACGACTTCTACCGAAAATATGTAGTAAAAATAAGTCATTTTTAGAACATTTAGGTTACCGATAAATAATATATTACAGTAAAAATTATAATAATTTATTATTTTAATGAAAGTTTTCTGTTTCCTCTAATGGAATTCGACGGAAATTCTTCAGTGATATTATTTTAAGCGTCGTATTCAGTTAAATGGGCAAGATAGAGACCATAGATAATGCTTACGAACGTACAGCGGTGCAAATTTTCATCCTACAGATCCGATATTTTTGTTTTACAACTTAAAAGTTATTTTTGTGTCGGGTTTTTACGATAATTTTTTTTTCAATACTCAAACGAGTTATGACCGTTTTTAAATCGCCAAATTTCAGGGCCGGATTTAGTGTCGTGGGGGCCCCAGGGCACTCTATTAACAACAGTATAAGAAAAAAATTTAATATTTGCTTACTTGACAACCTTTCTATTTCTAACACACTTAAAATTTGAATTTTTCGTTATACACTATTATAGATGAAAAAATACAGATATAGGAACAAACAAAAAAAATAATATTTTTATTAGAAACTGGACAGTATTTTTATCAGTAAATAAAACTTTTTTAATAAATAAATGTTCAAAAGTAATAATTATAATATTACTTAATCAACCGGACGGCGCATTAAAATGTATGTTAGATCTTTGGTAAATAATAAGTGAAATTATTTTCCAAAAAAAGGGTATTTTAAAAACTTGCAACGAAATTTACTGCTTAATGATGAATGCACTTATTTTGTGGGGGCCCCGCCCTAAATCCGGCCCTGCCAAATTTTCATATATACGCCCATGGCTAGTTTCAAAATCGAAATATCCGTACGAAACCAAATCACGCCAATCCAATTAACATTCGTACCCGTTTAAATCTGAAAACAATAGGTCAATATACTACTGCGGCATTACAGCTGACGACATATAAAATCGGTTTTGCGTAGAAAGCAGATTTTCAATTCTTCAATGTACGTCAGTCGGTAAGCGACAAACAAACAACGCGTGCGGGTGCACGTCTTAACACGGCATTTTCACGATTTAGTGATCTATGTCTATTTAGATCTATGTCGCACAGACGCTTCAACCGTTCGCGTTCACACATCGGGGGAGCGGAGAATTTAACAAGATGAAGCCGTCGCATATATATTATAATATCCCGATCTCGCGAATCCTTTGCGCACGAGTGTAAGATAACAATATTATTTACAATATTTATGCATACCCAGTGTCAGATCTAAAAAGGTGCCGAAACTTGCACAAATTATGCTTTACCCGGAAATCTTTAAACAAGTTTAACTTTACTAACCGCAAAATAGTGGTACAAACATCTTTTTAAAACCAAAATACACACTCTGTTCAGATTTCAAACTAACACTGGGAGCCAATCGCCCTAAAATCTCACCTCCCAGAAAGAGCGCTTTTAATACGTTTAGAGGTACGTTTCAGGTCATTGGTAAACAAAGGGTACCTATATCCCGTCAAAATTACTATTTTTTTCTTATGACACCTCGGCATCCAGGACCCTGCAGGTAAACACTACATAAGCGAGAAAAAACGGTTATTATAGGTAACATTGTGTAATGAAACTTATAAATAAGTTATCTAATTTCATATTTAGAAAAGAAGAAAAGTCTAGATCTACACATAGATCACTACTCATATAAACGTTGATGTCATAATGCGATTCATTCGTTCGTCTTCTGCTTCTAAACTTTTACACTTCCTAATCGAGTCGAGTATAATGTTTGTTCGTGTGAAATTATTATTTATACGTTTCGCAGCAATAACGACCGCCCGTGTATAGATCGGATACGCAAAACAAAAACAAAAACCCAAAAAAGAGAAATACCGTGTGCGATATCGTCGAAGTGGATTGATTGCCGCCGCTGTCTCCTGCATACGCAGAGATACGATATTTCGCATAATGTTATCACGCGCTCGCGTTGTCACCAGTTTCGTACAATATAACAATAGATTTATTACACTACAGAGTCGCAGTCGCCGAGTGAAGCGTCTGACGTTTAACCGTCACACAAAAACGATGTGTAAATATTATGCTAATTAGTACCGCACGTTTATACTTACCTAGCCTTACCTATACTATGTTGCCTGTCATTATTAAATTAGTTAAACGTCTTAATTATTATTTTTAATCGGATAGGATTGCGTTGGGATAATCGCGATGATGAAATAATTACGTTGATACACGAAATTCGGTTTAATTTTTAATAATCGCGCGTTTTAGCGTTTGCAGGAATTCGGTTTTAAAATGGCGTACGAATTTACATTGTAATAATTATTGCATTATCTATATTAATCAACGATTGACGTGTTATTGTTACTATCGCGACTAGAGAACAGTAATATATTATTTTTTGTAACTTATCATAGTCGAGTGAATGATATTTAAACTACGAATCATGAAACACCAAAACGTTAATTAATTCAAAAGCCGAATACATTAACACCGCGAGATTAAAACAATAATTACCGGTCTCAAGGGTTGAATTAAAACTTGTCTTTATTGTTTGTGTGTGGGGCGAGGAGTGATACATTAATGGCTCGCTAAAAATATATCTCACGTGGATTTGTTAGCCAATAAAAAGTGTCAAATGTGTAGTGCCACAGGTTGGTGTGCAACATAAGCCCTATAACTATAATATCTCAAACTATATTTAAACACAATATTGTACGGTGCGCTATATATATATATATATATATATATATATACACATGTTAAGTACGGATATAAATATAGGTGCAATTAACGTTGTAATATATTAATAGCACCTTTAATATTATAGTGGGTTATGTAATACTTTAAATCGTCTCGCAAGTACTGCAGTCTACATAGAAACGCGGTTGAATTAAAATTAGATTACACTTAAAAATAAACACCGCCAATACCTATCTGCGATTATTTTTAACAAAAATTCATCTGACAGATAAAAAGACTAAACTTCACGTGCGAATCGAATATTAAGTACGTGTACTTTACTATACATAGGTATACCTACGCCTGTCATGTTATAATTATTAAAATCAAATTATGAATTGCGATTTCGTACAAAAAGTTCTCAATAACGAATAATATTATTATTGGGTATTTTTTTCGTTGTTCTTCACTGACATCAGAGAGGCGACCTAACCGTGACTTTTATAAGGGTGGTTCCCGGTTTTCTCTTATTTGTAATATTGTAGTCATCAATTATTTATAAATCGAATGAATAGAAACGAAGTTAACGCGTATTTATAAAATAATGTTTACGGTACAAATTCACATAGACTATAATTTATCAAAGATTAAAGTTGTATCCAAGATGTATGTGCCGAATATTTATGTTTCTGGGTTATATCGTTCTTATCGGTGAAATTCAATTAGTTCGAGTGTAGTTATCGATTTGACGTGTTTTCATTGAAAATTTAGAAAAAAAATATCAGATTAATCACTCACACACACACACACACACACACACGCATTCAGTGATAATACAGATAGGACAACGGGTGTAGCGGAGGGGAGAGTATTTGGTGAAATCGTTCGAAAACTAAAGTATTCAAAAACACTTCACACCGTGCCACGACGACGACTGCAAGTTATCTATACCGTTTTTCGTCGATAATCCTATCTGGGAGGTGCGTGCTACTGCACGCGGTAGCAAAATGGGAAAACTGTTACGTGACGCGCTATTCATATTATATTATTATAAACCATTGTCAACAACAGGCGGTAAATATACACTGATTATTATACGTATAGACGAAACTAGACATTCTCACTGGGCCAAGCCAAAACATAATATCAAAATTATTGTTTCCGACCGAAAACCGTCCGTCTAAATACAATTTAGGTGCACTATTGTCTCGGGTTATTTGAAGAGAAAACGTAGTCCACGATCGTTTCAGTATTATATGTTTTCCTTAAAAAATATAAGTACCGAGCGTATTAACTATTCAAATAACTGGCATAGAACGCGAGAGCCATACATTCGAGAATCAACACGCAAAAAAGATTAGAAGCCAGATTAGTGATATTCGTACCTGACTCGTGGCGCATACGTCACATTATAGTAGACTACAGAATATTTGACCCATTTATACCGTGCAGAAGCAATATATTATAATATACCTGCAACACCATTGAAACGTTAGAGTAGATGGTTAATATCAACTAATTACAGTCCTGATTTCTATAGTTCAAATTTCATGTCAATTAAAAATATTCATTTGATCTTTGAAATTCAATAAAAACCACGTACAGCAATATATAGTAATTCTCCTTAGAAACAGAGAGTACCATTTGAGCGAACTATACGCAATTAGGTACGGACTGGGTACAAAAGATACCCGAAACTGTAAAGGCCGCAACTGTAACCCGAAGGGTTGGAAAAATCAAAGTCGTAGAACTATCTATAACAGGTACGCACAAAAAGAAATTGACAATTTTCGAATTAATTTTGTTAAAATCACCCTCAAATCTATTCTGGAGCCCCAGCTGTACCCTGAGGAAAGACTGAAATATGTACAACGCTTTGTATCCGAGGGGTTGAGTGATTTCGGCTGACTTTACCGCCGAAATTACATGTACGTAAACAGCTAATAATTATATTATGTAAGTACTCCTAGTCGAGTGGCGGATACGTACTATACTGTACATTCTTATATACACGGACTGTATGAGTGAAAACGTTTTCCGAACCGCGCGCATCAAAATCATCCGCAAAGAGTATCGATACTATACAGACAATTAAATTATTACGCACGCCAATAACGATTGACGATATTTCGTGCAAAACGATAGTTGAACTGCATTCATTGACGATAAGATGCGGATGAAAAGAAAAAACAAATTGTCAAATTTTGTTGTCGAATCGGTCTCCTCTCCAGTCCCCGTGATGGACACGACAATATTATATGTGTCTTCTATTATAATAAATTAGCCTAACGTCATTTAGTCGTTGTAATTTATGAGAAACGATTCTAACACGAAACACTAGATTTCTATAATTTTTTCGGAGTATTTCCGATTTATAACACTAAACAAATTATGGATTTTCCTAAAAAATTTTTACATATTATATTTATTTCCAATTTTTATCTTCCATATTTTAGTTTATTTTTTCAATAGCAACGAATTTACTTTGTTCTAAAAGACAATATTTTTATTCCTGAAAATATATAGATATATTTACATTTTTACTAAGGCCCGACTTTTAAAGATTCCACAAGACGTGTAGACAGCACGTGGGTCAACCCGGAACCCACCAAAATGTACTGCTACTACTCCGCTACTCGAAACTTCAAACGCTTTTTTCCCGGTCAACCATCAAGTTCAAAAACAAAAATGCAAATATCACAAATCACCGGTTATACCGATGACATAAAACAAAAAAAAAAAAGCAAAATGAGAAATCTGAAAAGTCATAGCAGCGGAAAATTGAAAGAATATATTAGATACCAAATATATATCTCGTATATATGTATACATATATAGGTATATTAAATTTAGTTCATATACATTGTAAATTTAGACACAAAGAATTGCATGTATAAATACACGAACGTTTCAATGTCAACAATTATCTTTTCTTTGACTATATTTTTACCATGTTCCCACCCTCTAAACATTTCATCGCGTGCTCTGATAGGTTACTCCAAAACAAACGATATTACAATACAAAAACAATACATTCATCCATTGTCAAAAAAAATTAAACACTCACGACTTTATACATAGATACTATTATAATCCATTATTCTTTGTCCCGCTATAATATTTGGTTTTCGAAAAGTTTAATACAGTCTGGGTAGATGTAAAGCTACAGGCGGGTTCGCCCACAATTAGAACACATAACAATAATTTAATTATTCGATAAAAAGCGTAAAACACAATATAACATAATAACATCTTAAAGGTTTACGCGTCACTAAAACTATGTGTTACCAGCTATACCTGTTATTACCGACTAATAAAGTATTAGCCGAGGTATTAGTATATTGTTACCTACGAACCGTATAGTTCTTAAAAATAAAAACGTTTCATTACCGTTGTTTGTGAAATTTAAACGAGTAAAAAGAAAAACCTTCGGTTTAGCGACACTAAAAAATGGCATAATAAACCGTAACAATCCTTCACAGATCTTCGAATACGATTTCTGCATATCTTCGAAACTAAAAGTGTAAATTTTATGAATGTGGCATTAAAAAAAAAAAATAATCATACAACAACAATCATTGTCGAGAAATTCTTAACGCACGAGTCGCATAATAAACAATATAGGTATAATCAAACAATAATATTAATAATCTCTCGCGAGATAAACCACCGGGCGGCAATGTGATATACTTAATAATAATTATATTAAATTTGTAATCACTACATTTTTCGGATAAAACATTGCAATAATAATCGCAAACAGACGAAAAACCAATTTTTCGAAGTCCTTTATACACAAACGGGCTGTAACTTGCAAGTCGAAAATGTTCGCGTTTCTAGTGTAAATAATATGAATAATAATTACACTGTTTGTCGTGGAATCTGATGCGGATTTTGCTCTAGATTTTGGGACGACGAAATAATAACAAATAATATAATATTATCTATAGTTTCACCGTGGACGAATCGAGGCCTAATAAGAGCACACAACGAAACGTGAGTAAACGAACAATAATTTATTATCATTCCAAAACGCTTTTTTTGATGTTTTTTTTATTTTATTTTTATTTTTGCATATCGTATTTAGACGAGGAGAATAATACACAATAATATATTACCGGTGCTGCACGTAAGCCACACGGTTTTATTATTTCCGCAGAATACCACGTGATGGCGCAATCGAATTAGAATTAGGTCAAACCAACGTGGTGCGCGATTAGATAGCGAACATATGGTGCGTGTGTATGAGCTAGTTTTTATTTTATTTTTTTTTTATTTTGTTATTGCCCGTGTGACCACTGTATGCGCGAATATGTACACTGACTGTATTATGTATATTGTTATGTCTAAACCGTGTGTGTGTGTGTGTGTGTGTGTGCTATCGCTTCGCTTCAAAATTCAGATGATACGAGAATAACATAATTATTACTGTACGTATTAGGTTAGTATTATTATCTCGACGTGAATGTAGTTCACATATTATACTGAAACATGATTATTTGGACATATTTTCTCAATACCAGCTATCCTATAATAATAATTACATTTATCAAATGTTTTTTTTTTTTTTTGTAGGTGTGCTAATCCATATCGGATATAATCTCCCGAAACGATTACCTATGTTCGTGACAATATTTTTTTTTTTTTTAATGTCGCTTTGTTTCGTTTAATTTTCTCGTTAATAAGACGCTTTTTGTTTGCTGTGAAAGCATTAAAGAAGTGACAATTTTCTCGAAGAACGCATCAAGCTAGGCTGTTCGGAGTTTTTTCAAGAACACACACACACACACACACACACACCATTAAGGCCGAGAGGCACTTTTAAGGTGACACGTCGTCACTCGCGGGAGTATCGTTTCGACATTAAAACACGTTTAACGTGCCGTAAGGTTCTCGCGTGGATGACCTAAGGCCGAAGGACTTTTCCGAAACCTTTAAGGTCTTTTTTATACGCATCGCAATCGTCGTGTCGGAAATATTATCATACAGTCCGAAATGAAGATGATACCAGCTAATAATTATTATTGTTATCCGTTATCATAGGTTAAATTAATTATCAATTGAAACGAATTTCAACAAAAAAAAAAAAAAAATGTTTATTGAATATCGTACAACACAGTATTTAAACGTTATAAATTTAATGATGTATAGCTGGTGTATTATGTATAGGTACGTCTATGAAGTATATGTATTACAAGGCTGACAACGACGACGGTGCGATTTTAAAATAAAAAAAAAAAAATGTTCGGGTCGTTTTACGCGCGCGCGCGCGCGCGCGGTGTTCGTCTACACACAGACGTATTCAAATATTCACTTTCGTTTTCGAAATCATCAGACGGCGACGGGGAACTCTCCTACACACTCCCGGAGAATAATTCGTCCACGCTATGACCGCGACAGTCGCCGTGTCGGCGGGCGTTTACGCGACAATTTTATCTATTTTCGATGGCAATGCGTACACCGAACGGCCCCCAAAACTTCGGCGAAATCGGCGAGAACGCGGTGTTGCCGTAGTGTTTGATCGTAGCACATTTTCCACCGCGGTTCGAGACTTATACACCGAGAACCAAGGGCATCGGGCGACCGTAGTCGAATATTAGACACGCGCGTGAAACGAAAAGAAACCTAACCACGGGGGGAGATACCTATTATTATTATTTTTATAAACGTGATGAATTTGTGATGATAAATCTTTTGCGGATCGAGTGACTTTAAGGGATTGACGAAACCGACATCTACAATTTGCACAGATCACGGAAGAATAGATGATCAACGAGAATCAACGGAATAGAAGCAAATCAGAAAAAGAAATGTATTATTTATTTCAGGCGCCTAATATTATAATATTATACCCATGATTTCTGAAATTAATCAATTAATTAACATTAAAAAGTCCAAAATTCATTTTGACTAAAAACTTATACTTTTTTAAAAGTACCCGTTACATAGGCAAAATCGAATAATTTAACACATTTTTTGCTTTCTTACTGTTATTTTTTTAATTAGGTATCTGCGCGAAAACTCAAGATAGGATTGTCAAAACATGACATTATTAATTATCTATACGATTTTTATAATATTTTATTTCAATTTTACTAGAGTCTGTAATAACTAATATAATTCATTATGTTTAACTTAAAAAAATTACCTAATCTATAAGAAAACGTACAATACAACAATGTTATTATAAATATAGAAGTTTTATATAGAAATTGTTTTTTTGCGCTTGGGTTTTTTTCCTTTTGCTCTTTTTTCCTATTCCCGTTTGCACGCTCTCGCACTCTTGAGTTCGATTTTTAAAAGTCGTTTCGAATCGTTTACGTTTCATCACTACGCAAGTCTGTACAAAAAATTATGCCTGTGATACAAAACTGCGAACAAACTAGGTATATACTAGGTACTATCATCGTACGATTTGTAAACGTAAAAAAAACCGATTAGGTAATAGACAACGGCGGCGGCGGCGGCGTAAAACTAAATATTTGATTTTACGGACGAGCACCGTTTTCGGTGAAAATATTAGGTAACGATTTCCCGTCGAACGACGTCCACGCGCGGGGAACGGAAAGAATAATAATAATAATAATAATAACGACATCGTCTCTTGCGCGAGCACACGAAATCGTCGGAATATCATTGTAATAAAATACAATAATAATAATATAATAATTACACGATCCCAGTCGTCGTGTCGTCGACAGAATAATAATATATTTGCCGGCCTACGCTTTTTTTTTTTCTTTTTTTTTTTGCTCTTCGTTTCCCTAATATCTTTTCGTTGCGTAACGTCGTATTTCGAGCCCAATCGACTCTCCGTTGTACACAACACAATTATTATAACGGTAATTAAGTCGAGATCTATCGAATATCGATAGATCCATATTATAATATTCACGATGATCATCATCATCACTTACCGTACATAATGGTAATCCGAATAGAGTGGCATCGTAGACGTAAATCATATTTTATATTGGTGGTCCTCGGCGAACGGCCGCCGTCGTTCACGCGAAACCGGAAGAAACCGCGCCGCGGCGAACTCTCACTGAAAACACACGCGCCGCGGTCAACACTGGTCGGCCGGGTGCGCGGGGGCGCGGGCACTCGGAGACGCGCACACGCGATTTTCAAAAAAAAAACTTTATTCTGACCGGTTTTCCCCTCCCCCCCCCGGGAAACGCCCTGAACTCTCGACAACCCTTTCCGGCGCGAGACGTGACGGACGGCCGCGACAAAACCAACACGAAAACTCGCGAGAATTTTCACCACATGGGAAAATAATTTCGAAAAAAACTATTTTTCCGATCGATATTCCGTCGGCGGCGGCGGCTGACACCTGTAGTGCGGGCCGCCGAAAGAAAGCACTGCACTGCACGCACCACTATCTCGAACACACAACTCGGAACACACGACGGGCAGGCAGCAACGTACACTCGGGCGCGCGCGCGGCCGTGCTGAAGAAATAGAAACAAAAAAAAAAAAACCGAAATTAAAAAATTAGAAAAATTAGTAAAAAAAAAAAAAAAAATCGGTACCGAAACGAGACTAAGCGACGGTTGAAAAGCCAGAGACGGAAATAAATGGTTATGAGAAAAAAAGAAGAAACTCGCACGCACGATGATGGGCCGTGTACCGCGCGCAGTGCCGCCGATATAAGTGGATATTATTATTATTATTATTATTATTATTATAATTTTATATTAACGCGACCGACGACGACGGGACGGAGAACGATAGCACGACGACGCGGCAACCAGCAGCGGACGACGACGGGCGACGAGACGACGACGAGCGCGGTTTGTGTTTGGACACGCGCAACTGGTTCGGCGTTCGCCGCGCATGCGCGCCAGCCCGTAATAATATTTATTACTATTACTATTACGGCGGCGGCGGCGGCGTTATGTTTTTTTTTATTATTATTCCCTCCTCACCCGTTCCCGCGCCCCGCAACGTCCACCGCCAACGACTCCCCCGGCGCGTAGAGAAGTATTATTACACAACACGTCTCTGGCGATAGAACGCGGAGCGGGGTGGTGGTGCGCGGCGGCGGCGGCGGCGGTGCTCATATGCTCGCTGCTCCTTTTCACGGCTCGGCCGCCGCGACGACCATGGTGGCCGGGGCTCGGGGGGGGGCGGTAGTGACGGTGGTGACGTGAGCGACGGCGGCGGCGGTCCGGTTCCACTGTCTATTTCCACCGGCAGCAGCAGCAGCAGCAGCGTGGGGGGGGCCCCTTTCCCTTTCTACGACGGTCACCGCCGCCGCCGCCGCCGCCGCAGCTCGCGGTAGTCCGTTCGAATGACGTTCGGACGACGACGATGACGATGGCCGACGACGTCGTGTGTACATAATAATACATAATAATATTATCGAATTATTATTATTATTATTATTATTATTATTATGCTGCGACCGGTAGTGGTACGAAACATGGCCGCCCGCAGGACAGCAGTACTCAACTTTTTTGCCGCGCCGCGTATTATTATTACTACTACATCGACTACTAACGATAGCGTCTTCCACAGCTATCTCGTCGATGATGCGCAGTTTTTTAAATACCCTATATAATATATTTTTTTAATTAAAAAATTCCAAAAATAAAACTATTTACTCACAATTATTATTTATATACCATTTTTCTGATTTTTGTTAAAAGGGCACACGTGAAGCAACTTTAAAAACTTGGGTATAAACTTAAATTAAATATATTTAGATGATCAAAAATTGATATAAATTTTAAGTGCCGAAGTCTTTTATCATTTTGCCTGAAACTTCACCTATTGAAACTTAATAATATGTCCTTTTAACAAAGAATGATTAAAATCTGATTTTTTTTTTTTTTTGTAGAGTGTTTAATCAAAATTTCAAAATATAAATTAAACCAATACCTAAACTAAGATTTAAAAATTTAATGAAAAAAGGTAACACATTTAAGGCCACACAATATCTAATGCATAATGCAATAGACTCAATTTGAAACAACGTATTAAAATATACAAATATGAATAGTTTAAAATTTTTTAAAACATGAAACATATTACTAATAGATAATGAGTAAAAAGTCACGAATATAAAATAATTGTTTAAATTTAATTTCTAAGACATAATAATAACTTCATTTTACAGAATATAGTTGTAATATAATTTTACATTGCAGTAAATACATATAATAGTCTTATATTTATAATTATTGTACAACATAAAATTTTGTCTTTTTATAAAAATACTTCTTATGAGCAAGTTATAATGGTACAAACTATATTAAACCAAGGAAACTATAATGTAGATGAATATGTTGATGTCGGGAGATCCACACGGTTCACATTTAGGCTACACCTAATAAATGCAGAGGAACGTAAATATAATAGTAACAATATGTGCATGCTTTTGCCAATCCCGCCCCAAAAAAAAAAAAAAATCCATCACTGAAATCTCTGCAGGTCTACATCGGCTTATTCTTTATTTCCGCTGTCTTTTTCGGTGTCGTCGTGACTGATGCGCATGCTATTTTTCCGACCTTTGATTCTTGGTTGCTCTTGACGCCTCCAGGACAAAGTATAGTAATACACCATGGTTCATATATTTTACCGTGTCAGAGCCGGTATATTACCACACCCTGTTCCAGAGGTGTCTCATTAGAACTTTCTATGCGCCAAATCGTGCCTAAAAATAAATTAAAATGTTAAGTAAAGAAATCAAGTTAGCTGTCTTAACTAGTGGGTAACTCCTTTAAAACTCAAAGCAAATTACTCATGTTATCAAATTAAATTATCAAATATGCATATTGAAAAAAAAATAGAAATTATAATAATTTGTCAGGTACTTTTATTTATTGTTTTCGATTGTGTTCAATTTTTTCCCCGTTCGAAACCTGTGTAGAGGAATATATTGGGTGGAGGGAATTAACCTCCATAATTCTCCATAAGGCAAACGGAAACCTCAGTCAGGTCAAACCGAACAACTACTTGCATCGGCCTTTTCTTCTCCTCCGCCGCCTTTGGTTAAGTATCATCGTGACTGATCCACATGATATTTTGCTAATTTCGATTCTTCGTTGCTCTTGACGCCCCCGGGACAAAGTATGGTAATAGACCCAGGTTTTTGTATCTTAACGTATCCAGAGCTTGTGTATTACCATACCCTGCTCCAGAGGAGTATCATTTTAAATTTCTGCTTACTAAATCATGACTAAGAATAAATTCATGTTAAGTATTTTTATTTATTGTTCTTGAGTATGAAGAAAACTTTTCTTGTCTTTGTTCCCATTTAATACCCTTGTAGAGTAATAAATCTGACGGGGGGGGGGGATTTACTTAAACAACTTACCTTTAGGCAAACGAATGTAGGGGAACGTAAATATAGTAACAATATATGCATGTTTAAGCCCTTTTTCCCACCAAAAATTCATTTCTGGATCCGCATTATTCCTCTTACTCCATAAGATCGAACAGGACGACAACTCTCAGCCTTTCCAACTATTCCGCTGCCTTTGCTGAGTGCCGTTGTAGCTGATCCGCAAGCTTTTTTGCTGAATCAGTGGCGCACCCAGAGGGGGGGTTAAGGGGTTATAACCCCTCCCGAAATTATTTTATTTAGTATTGCGTTTATTACAACGTGTATTATTGTATTAATTACGTTTGTGTGTAATAAGCTTATCTGTT
>JAIPRM010002518.1:0-30056 GCA_025469315.1 Stegophylla sp. TES_Ste_2020 | reverse complement strand
TCCTTTGTTCAGAATCGTTTTACTGAAGAAATGATTTATCGTTTCTTTAAAATTTAATACGCCCGTCAAGAGAATACCACCCGTCGTGCGAAGTACACTCATCGTGCGAAGTATGTCCGGCTTTTTATATTTGTTATTTAAATGATAGTTTAAAAAAATTACTTAAATAATGAACGTGTAAATTGATGGTAAATTTTTCTGATATTAATGAAATCGAAGAGTAAAATTTTAATTTATATGATTGAAAACAACGCAGTAAGACAAAACCCAACAAAACTATTTTAACTGTTTTATCACAAAGTATCATTGATATTGATTATTGAGGTGCGGGATTCAGGGCCATATTTAAACTTCTGTTGCCCCCGGGCATCATCATTTTTCCGCCCTCTCCATTCTCAAAAAAAATGTTTAATAGATATATTTTCGAGTAAAAATAAAAATAATGTACTAACTCATATTTGTATACTACAATAGGTATAAATCTACAAAAAAAAAAATAAATAAATAAAAAACAGTTGGTGCTTACTTAAAATTTTTTATTTCAATTAAATATTTTTAGATTCTGAACGAAGTGAAAAAGCTAATGTTTTTACAATGATGTTTATTATATTTTTATTTTTTTACTATATACACTTTTTCGTATCGAAATAAGTGTCCAAAAGTCTCAACCAGTAACTTTTTCAATAAATATATTGATATTAATTTGTGTTATTGTTAAAAAATGGTCAAGTCAGATTTATGAAACGTGACGAGCTATTTTAGATTCCAAACGCTGTGAAGAAGCTAGTGTTTTTACAATGATGTTTATTTTAATTTTATTTTTCTGTGAACACTTTTTCGTATAGATATACTTGTCCAAAAGTTTCGATCAGTAACTTTTTGAAACCGGATTTGCCTCTAATTAGTACTTTATAGAGGTCATTTTTTGAATTTCTCAATTCGTCAATTTTTTTTTTTTTTAACTACCCAAATTTTGGCAAAAAAGACTCAGAAACCATCATTTTTTAATCTGAACTTTATGAAAATTTAAACATAGATAGACAATAATAAAATTCTACAGTCCAGCGATTCCCAAAATATTATTCAAGCCTCCCTAAACACCAAAAAGGGTTAATTTTTATCGCATCTCCCATCAATTATATAATATGAAAAAGTTTACCTTAAAAGTATCTTATATTTTCATGATTATATAAACATAAAAATATCATTCATAGTGAAGAATCGGACGAATAAACGATTAATTATTGTTTGTCTTCTATTGTTGTCCAAAATCCAGTTGTACTGTTTGATTTTTTTTTTTTAAGTACATCATGAAATAACTTATAAGAGTCATCTGCAGATTTTATGAAAAAATTTGTTCCGTACTTATAATTATAATTTAATTATTTTCAGATGTAGATAGAAATATATCTATTTTTTTTCATATCATATTTTGTATCTATTATTCATTAATGTCTTTTTTTTTTCCCTAAGGAGAAAATCATTTATGGAAGCTCTTGAACATTTTTTAAGAGCCAGTGAAATGAGTTCAAATTATATTTGCATTATTAGCATAAATTATTTACCTCTTATTCTAGATGTGGTAAGGTTATTAATTAGCACAATATGTACGTAAATATCTGAAACAATCTAAAATGTCAAAATAATTATTTTAGGCCAAGTCTATGCACTTGATGACAGCAGAAAACAGTTGGCTAATTATTATACCTGATGTAGATTCATCTAGGAGTAATTTATCAACTTTTACAAATTTATTGAATGAAGGAGAAAATATATCTTTCATTTATAACACAACAAAGACCGCTTCTAAGTGTACTGTAAGTTTACAAGAAAATAATAATAACTGCGATGTACTAAATTAATAATAATAATAAAAAAAATACCTACTTACTTAATGTAATAAATAAAACGTATAATTCTTCCACGGTTTAAGTTGCTTCTCAATTATTAGTTCCTTTTATTTGAGTGGTTTTATCCATTGTATTAATATATCAATTTATATTTTATTTTATTGATCTAAATATATTGTGCCAAAACTTTAAAAACGTTTTCGTGTTATATTATGAAATATTATTAATTGCTGAAATACTATTCTATAATATATTTTTAAAGGGAAGTCTCTTGTGTTTGGTGGATGAATTAATGTCTGTATTCATTTTGGCGTTCAGCGCTTTGATTCAACAAGAAATAGAATTATCACAACGTGTGTCAGAAGAAGAATGGGACGAAATTAGACCATCAAAAATTGATAGAAGACAATCAATGGTATCATTCATTAAGGTTAGACCATTGGAGTGAAAATCTTAAACGTTGATTTGTAATTTTATATCTGTTCAATCAAAAAACTTGCTTAATACTTGGCTTAACTTTGATTTAAAAGTAATTTTTAGTGACACTTTTTTAGATTCTGAACGAAGTTGAGAAGCTATTGTCTTTAAAATGATATTTTTTTTTCTGTGAACACTTTTTTGTATGGATCTACTAGTTCAAAAGTTTCAATCAGCAACTTTTTGAGATCATATTTGCCTCTAGCTAATATTTTAGAGAAGTCATTTTTTATATTTCTCAATTCTTCATTTTTTTTTTTTTTTTTTTTTTTTTTTTTTTTTTTTGGGAGGGGGGACTATTCAAAATTTGACAAAAAAGACTTAGAAATTATCATTTTTTGATTCAAACTTTATGCAAATTTAAACATAGACAATAATATAAGAAACATTTTGGCACAAGAAAATTTTGAAAATGTGAAAAATTTCTAACATTTTTTTTCTTCTCATTATTTTTCTTTTCCTTACCTATTTATTAGATAAAAAAAAAAGTAAAGTAAAATTAAGTATATACAAGAAAGCTGGACATACATCGCACCACGGATATTATTTGCTCTTCAGATCAGATACTCTTATTGGGTGTGTTGAAAATAATGACTATTATTGTTCTATATATTATTAACTTCCTTCGTTCAAAATTGTCTTATTGAAGAAATTATTTATCGTTTCTTTAAAATTCTACACACACAACAAGAATATCTGACCCGAAGAGCGAAGAATATCCATGGTACGAAGTATGTCTGGCTTTCTTGTCTATACTTTTTACTTTTTTTTATCTAATAAATAAAGGAAAAAAAAATTAAATGAGAAAAACATTGTTAGAAAAATGTTCAAAATTTTCTTGTGCTAATATGATTCTCATATTATTGCCTATCTATATTTAAATTTGAATAACGTTTGGATCAAAAATGTTCCCAAGTCATTTTTGACAAATTTTGAGTAGTTTTTTCCTAAAAAAAAAATGTAAGAATTGAGAAATTCGAAAAATGACCTCTTTAAAGTTACCATCTTGAGGCAAATCCAGTTTCAAAAAATAGCTGATCAAGAACTTTTGGACAAATATATCTAAGTATATACAGAAAAAAAAGAAAAGAAAAATAAACGTAATTGTAAAAACATTAGCTTCATTCAGAATCTAAAATAAATAATTCCAAAATAAGTATGCAATTCATTTGTCCAACTGGAAAATTATTTTAGATTTTGCGTGAAGTAAAGAAGCTTATAGTTTTTGCAATGGTGTTTATTTATTTTTCGTTATACCTAATTAGTAATTACATTATAACTAGTAACTACCGATCCACATTTTGAATACTAGTATTTATTTTTATGATCCAAAAGTCATTATACTTGGTCATAATTCTAATATCGTCATAAAAAAAAAGCCGGATATACTTCGCACGATGGATGTACTTCGCACGACGGATGTTATTCTCTTGATGGGCGTATTAAATTTTAAAGAAACGATAAATCATTTCTTCAGTAAAACGATTCTGAACGAAGGAAGTTAATAATATAAGAAAGAAAAAATTTTCGAAAAATATCCAAAATTTTTTTTCACATTTTCAAAATTTTCTTGCGCCAAAATCTTTTTTATAGGATTTTCTATCTATGTTTAAATTTTCATAAAATTCTTATCAAAAAATGATGGTTTCCGAGTCGTTTTTGTCAAATTTTGAGTAGTTTTTTCCAAATAAAAAATTGAAGAATTGAAAAATTCAAAAAATGACCTCTTTAAAGTACAATCTAGAGGCAAATCGGGTTTCAAACTGTTATTGATCGAAACTTTTGGACAAGTATTTCTATGCGAAAAGTTGTACACAGAAAAAAAAAATAAAAAAATAAATAAACATCATTGTAAAAACACTAGCTTCTTCACTTCGTTCAGAATCTAAAATAAAACAATTGTGGACGTAAATGCACACACATTCATATACATTTGAACACCGCAATTAACGTTTCAACATGCGTTCGTAAATTACAATTTAAATGTTAATTATTTTGATTTCTGGGTTACAAATGTGCATCGATATGATGTGTCAATTGAGAAATTTAATTATGTTTATATATGCCTACTTATATATTTTTATGTATCTGAACTTTTAAAACGACTTGCATGATTTCAATTTTAATGTTGTTAATAAACGACTCAAAGATATTTTAAAATTTCCAATATTAAAATACTTCGAAAAAATTAAAGCGGGAATATAAATAAATTATCTAATTATATTTAGTATGTTGTATAATATATTTATTATTATTATTATTATTATTTGTATACATATCATTTAGCTATGAATCCTTTTAAATCAAGATTCTATACTATCGTGATGAATCGACGTCACTTTCCGGACCGGAGTGGTGGTAATCTAATAATAGCGGACGAGTAGCCGAGGAAAAAATATAAAAGGTCCGCGCCGTCCACAAGGCGTATACATTTCGGAATTCATCCAAATTGAATATTTGAACCACTCCGGCCGGCCTTTGCGTGCGTTGGTCTCGGTGCGTCAAAACTCTATTTCGTAAACGAAACCGCCATTACCGCGTATATACGTATGTACTCGAATACGTCCTCTAAAAGCCCGTCCCGGAATCCACTTATGGCCGTTGTTGTCCGAATAATTGGATGACGGCGGGTCAGCGTCTGAGCGTAAAAAGGTCTTCCGCTTTAGCACTCAGATCCGGTTCTATGCGCGCGTGACGGCGACGACGGTCGGTAGGGAAGGGATAAGAAGAAAAATAATAGATGGCGGAAAATCGATGTGTTTAAAACAAGGGACGAGTCCCCAAAGGACCGAGAAAAAGTTCGATCCGAAACGCGAAAAGCCGCAACAAACTCATCACTTAAGCACTTAAAATATATTTTCTCGCCACATTACATTATCTCTTGTGGAAAGAGAACTGCTGCTGCTGCTGCTGCTGCTGTAGCATTACGTTGCGCATAAAATAATCGAGACCGTTTCAGTATATATAGTGTGTAATAATAAAGTAAAAAAAAAAAAAGAAAGAAAAAAGACGGGTGTATGGCAAAAGTGCTTTGAGTCATTGCGTATTTATCGAGTGAAATAAATATAAAACGTAAACCGCGCGTTTCGTTGATTTTAGGTTATATACTCCTCTCAGGTAAAAATAATATTCTGTAACTAGGGATTTTTACGCGAACGCGACTGTGCGTGTGGTCCGCTACCATTTTATATATTTTTTTATTCTTCTCGTTTTTAATAGAATTAATTTTACGGTTTACGGGACGCGCGCGGGCGAGAAACAAACGGCAAGTGTGCACTGGTGCAACAGTGATTCGGCGCCGAGAAAAAAAAATAATAATAATAATAATAACGAGCGAACACGACCGTCTACTAGGACCCGCCGTGAGATAACAATGACTGCGAAAAACTTGCGCAATCCCGGCGTCGTTCACGGTGTCTTGGACAACAATAACGTTTGGCGGAAATAGTAGCGCAGATTTTACGCGAACGCGGGGCTCATCATGGACCGCACCCGGTTTTTCGCGTTTCCCATTCATTGCGCGGCGGTGTCGAAACGCTCCCCGTTTACAAGAGAGAGAGAGAGAGAGAGAGAGAGAGAGAGAGAGAGAGACGACTGCGACGAGGTAAATCGATTTCGATCATATATTACATGGACCTTAACACACCGGTTCTTCCCGCGGTAATAGGTACCTCATTATATTGTTTGCGGTCCGCACGTTAATTTACCGCACACTCTCGTATGCGAGACGATCCCGTGTTGCGGAGCGTACTGTTCAAACGCTGTTTCCATGAACCCAAGATACTATTATAATATTATAGCTGATATTATATTGTTGCGTTCGAATTTTCGATGATGGATCATATTATCAACAACGTAAAGATTACGTTTCACACCGACACGAAGATTTAAAGGACGTATCGACGATAAAAATACTAAAAAAATGAATTAAATCAATCGAAATCAAATCGTGGTAGCAAAAAACCTATTATATAAATAAAAAAAAAAAACATAATATTATAAATATTGCAGTCATGTAAAATCAATCATAATTAAAAATAAATATATTTCATTAGTATAATATTTACAACTTGATTGTTTGTTTCTTGTGTTAAAATAAACTCTTTGATACCAAAAATTAAAATTAAAAAAGAACACTAATTTAGTACATATAATATTGAGTATTAATTTTTTTCTTTTCTTCTCTTTGCTTTGAAACACATTAAATTTGTATTATAAATTATGATAATCCCTTGAAAATGTAATAAATGTATAGGACAGTTAATTTTTTTTTTAAATGTTCATTAAGAAAGACGTATGTTTTTGGAAATGTATCCGAAGTTTCTCCTTTCAAATTTATAAATTCCGATCATTTATTTGAATTCTTGTCCTAGAATCAAAATATATAGATATATTTACCATGTATATCACCTATATTTAAATTTCCATGAAATTAGGATTAAAAAAGCAGTTTTATGTTTTTTTTTTTTGTCAAATTTTAGGTAGTTTCCCAAGTTTTGAGAAAACTAAATAGGTATTGAGAAGTTCGAAAAATTATTCATCAAAAGTACCATCTAAAAGTGAATTGGGGTTCAAAAAGCTGCTGGTCGAAACTTTTGGAAAATTATTTCTATACTTCCTTAGTATTTACAAAAAAAAAAATCATAAAAATAAAAATAAATAAATATCATTGTAAAAACACTAGTTCTTCACCCCACTCAGAATCTAAAAGTATTTATATTTAAAAAATGGCACTCATAGACATATTCTATGAAGTTAGACGTCGGGATTAAACTCATCAAATATTTTGTCTCAATTCATCTCTTCCCCCTTAGTGAAGGGTAAAATTCACCCCTATATTTTTGAGGTGTATTAATTGCATGACGATTATTTGTGAAAGCGGTAGTCTTATTTTGATACTACTTAAGTATACGAAATGACAGTTATTCGTTTATAAGTGACGTGTTATAGGACTGCGTGTATTATTATGATAATAAAAAATAAGCTAACGTTTACAAAATCGGTGTAGAATCACATAATATGGATTTCACACAGTCGTCCAGAGGCGTGCCTACGTATTTGTGTGTTTGAATATCATAGCCCAGAGGATACTAGATTTTCGCATAATTTAATGTCTACGTGGGTTAGGACATGTGCCCCCCACTGCACCTAGGGGGGGGAGATCCGAACGTGTGAAAAACGTGGTTGATATAACAATATAAAACGTCTGTACAACCCGTATATAATTGTTGGTTACGACACCTTACTGGTGGTGTAAAACGCCCACTTCGGGGTATAATATCAAATGGTACCACCAAGTGTTGAACTGTGGCGCAGCTGTTTTGGTTAAATTACGAATTTCACTATTATTATTATTTTTTTTTTTCTAATGATTTTCTTGAACTGTTGTGTTCCAGACACCCAAAGGGGCTGCACTATGAAATGTACACGACCCTCATTGTGTTGCATTGGACGATTCGTTTTAAACTCGTTTGTGCAAAGAATGGTAACAAGAAACTGTTCGATGATGATAGCATCCATTCAAAAAACCAATTACCTTAATCATTGGAAAACGAATATTAATTTCAGTTTAATAAATGAAAAATAATAAACAAACTTACTTACTAATTATTGTGTTATGTGCACTAGTTTTTTTTTTTATAAAACATAAGCCCAGAGTTTTTGGGACTAAATCCCTTAACTACACATTTAAAACGTTCCAACTAATTTTTACAAATTGCTTAGAGTTCCAGCTCTTAGAAGGTCTAAATAAAAAATATATATATATATATATATATATAAATACCTGCTCTCTCAATATTTTTATTCTAGTTACACTATTTGTGTACAATGTGACAGGGACGGATTATAGGCGGATATGTAAATATATATCAAATTGATACATTTTTACACGCCTTAAACATTTTTAATATGCATTTTAAAAAAAAATTGAGGGGGGGTGATGGCCTCTACCGCCCTCTCCTGGATCCGCACCTGCATTGTGATGAGTAAAATATGTCAGAAACTTCAAGGAGGTGATTCAACACTTCTAATCTATTCAACTCACTTCGATTATAGATAATTCAGCTTTCAACCTTGTGACCACGTTTTCCATCATACTAAAAATTATATATTTAGAAATATTAGTGAAGAATTGATAGCAATATTGCAATGCTACGTTTCTTTTAAAATAACTTTTAAGAATTTTAAATTATTCCTAATTGGTTTTGTATTTTTATTTAGTTATCCGCGATGAGAAAAATTAATATTTTTTGGAAAAAATCAACTTGTATATTTTTACAGTTGAGAATCGGACCATACGGAATATACATTATTGCATTCGAAGTATCGAATCACCTCCTAAGTTTTTGAAATATTTCCTTCCATAATATAACGCTGCACGACGTATAAATATGAAGAATGAAGTATTTTATATAAATATTATTGTTATACTTAATATTATAATTTACTACTATAATTATACTGTTTTTCAACGCTACAGAATTATTAACACTCCGCGTAAGTTAAATAGGTAAAATATGTTATTAAAGCTACATTCCCGTCGGATATTTTGCAGCTACATAAAATATTAATCGCTAACCTCAAGTAGAAAATACGTAATTACGTTCAGTACGCATTTCTGAAAAGCTGAAGCGTACCAATTCTGTTTCTATTACAATGCATACATTTACAACGAAAACGAGTAATCAATTTGAAACCATATATACGCGTTTCCGTTTGCGAGGGAATCTTTTTTTATTAAATGGATTTTTTTTTTTTTTGTGTTTAACTTTTGACCACGAGGTTTTTTTCGGTCGAATAGAACCACCAGTACAATCATATAAGTTTTTTTTTTATTCCCTATATAATATAATGGCAATACCCGTCATTATAATAATATATACTTCTATCAGATCTCTCTTTTTTATGCTTATAGTGCTTTGTGTATGAATGTTTATTTTATTAAAAGTTTTACGCGCATTTTGATGGCAGGAAAATGCGTTGTGTATTTGTAGTCAATGGCCTTTGATCCCCAGAAAAGGTCTTTTAGTTACATTCCCTAGGCCGAGCGAAATAAAATGAAATAAAAATACAACATTGGTTAACCAACCAAACTCTTTTGTATAACATCTATGTCATGTTTAAACTATTACATTAACTACTCGCCATGATATTTCTCTCGGCCGTTGTTTCATTTTTAAAATACATTTGCAATATTTGGTTTTTCAAAGAACATTGTAAAACCAAACTAGCTTTTTATTATAAAAAGAAATCTCTTTTTGTACCATTCGATTGGCTTTCAGTGAAGTCTTAGTTATTTGATATAATACTCCAAAGGAATAAAATGATTACCTGCTCATATGTTATTCCCGTCCGATAACACGAATACGAAGTTTTCAAATCATTAAATATTGACTTTTAAAAGTATTAAAATTCCGTGAAGTCCACATTGAATATTATTATTACACCAGTGTATTATAATATTGCTGGAAAATAATAAAATGCATTTGTGTACCTACACATGCTATAATATAATTGCATAAATGTATTTATTATTAGAATATGCACTGTTCATATTTTTTCAAGAATGTAATTAAAAATATATGAATCGAAGATATATTGTAGTTAGTTACGCATGTCATATTAAATAACAAATAAATCGAGAATAACGGTAGAATATTAAAAAGTCTACATTGAAAATTCAAAACAAATTGTGTTTTTGTTAATGATTGTTGCAGCGCGAGTATCATTGAAACGCACCTATTTTAATAAATAAATATGTGTATGTATACATGCGCAGACCTGCATTTTAGGTGACCCTCATAGAGTTTTTGGGTCCCATTATTAAATCGAGTCCTATCTTAATTTTAAAAAGTAAAAATGTTATAATCGTGTTACTTTAATTTATTTTTAAAAAATAAAAAAATTTTGTTTTTATAAAGTTTTAAACTTCTATATTTATTTTATATTTGTCATTAAATACCATAATATATTAAATAAATATGCTAATTCGTAACATCGAGTAAAAATCGAATCCTCGACTCTGAAGCTTATCTTTTAGGACCCCAATTATTGCGGAATGTCAAGTGCAATACGCTATGTACACCTATATTATAAGAACTTCGACTTGCTACCACAAGTACAATCAAAGAAGAGCTTGAGGGGTCTAAGCCCCCCCCCTAGAAATTTTGAGAATTACATGAGATTAATGCTTTTTTGGGGGTCTAAATCAATCAAATAAACATATTAACCCCCTCCAAAGAAAAAAAAAATGTTTTCCAAGAGTTAGTAGTTAGTATACATAAAGTGAACACGCTCGGTCGTCCGTTTGTTGAATTTATCGATTGCTGCGTAGGTTTTTTGAATATCAGCACCGGACGACGACGTACGATTTGCCCAACATTCAATCGATTTGGAATTTTCTCGGGGAATTAAAGTCTTCTCAGCGACAATATTATCTCGGTTGATGTGTGCGGGGCGAACGGTGACGGAGAGGCGGCGGCGGGTGATTGCTAGCGAAAAAGTACAATTGATCTTTTATCGGCCGAGACATTTCTATACATCGTACGCGACCGTAAGCTCGAACGGGTATGTAATAATATTGTGCGCTCGTGTATAGATACGACGAGGACTCGTATTATATACGTACGTATATATGCGCGTACAATAGTGCATACATGTACGTATGGCAATTACATTCCGACCCTCGGCCAATTCGCCGTTAGTCTCTCCGGTACAACAGAATAGAACCGTACTAACGTATAATATATATATTCTTCAACGTACACTGTACGAGAAGAAAGCTAATCATCCTTCTATTCACCCGATTGCGTATGAATCGTTCTGATACGGGGGGGGGGAGTAGGGCGGGGGTAAATTGTACACACATCAAGTATATATCTATAGTGTGCTATAGATATATAATACTATTTAATATACATATAAATAGGTACCTATACATACTTGGCTATATGTGTGTGTGTGTGTGTATTTTTTTTAACCTTTTTCCAAGTGGAATTTTAATACCGCCCGAGAAACTTTCCGCACGTAAAGTAGATTATCGCGTGCTTATACATTACGCGTAGTGTCTCATCCGTGCGGCGACGGCAGTTATTCATTATGTAATTTGTTACGAAAACAAATTACTTCTCTTTTCTGTTGAATGGCAGCTCGTTCGTTTGAGATAAAGTTCGTCGAGCTGGAAGTCAGCTGCTGCAACGGTCGGGGAGGCGCGCGCAGCAGCAGAGTGAGTCGGTCGCGCTGTGTGGATTAATTAACGTAAAACTAGAAAGCTTCGCGTTCTCAGTTTCTTAGTTCTCTTTTTGAATGGGCTAATTAAAATAAATTGAACTCGGAGTGCAGAGAAGAAGCGAGTACGCGCGCGCACACGCGCGCGGTCATATCGTCCCGGACAATCCGCGGTGGAAAACAGTCGTGTGTTTCGAGGAGCTCATACACAAGTTTTTGGAACCTTTTGGCGCGCGCAAAAGGGTTGCCGCGCGCAGAGGGACATCTTTAAACACGGCTTTTCATCTTTATCCACTTTGGAGAAGTCTTTCTAGTCTCGCCCGATGCGAATGTTTCCCTAGTTTAATTTAGTCAAACGGAGATATGTACCATGTTCAAAAAGCTCGAATGCTCCAAGCCTTTTACGCCAAATTTGAAATTACCATCGTGATATATACGCTACGTAATTAACTGATGTTTATCGTTATACCAAACTTTTGAAACATCGGTTTTGTTTTATGCAAATACACTAACACGTTTTTCATATTGAACGTCGCTACTTACTAGACAGTATGTATAATATAATGTGTGTGGTGTATTTTGCATGCTGTACCTCCGCGCACGCATGAAATAATTTTGAACCCTGTTTTTAATTACGTGTAAGTTGTAAAGTAAATCATTTTGGGAAAATATGCTTTACACGCAGGTCACGTTGTCGTTCACAACAACCAAACCCTTATGTTATCTTCTCGAGGGCGTGAAACGAACAAAATCGAGCATTCATGACGTATCATTGCCCGGCCGTTGACGGTCGAGATCGGTTTGATGAGTGCCGCGATAATTATAATTGTTCGGCATTTTACGGTAGCTTTTCCCCACTACCAACACATCAGTGTTTCATCTCGAAAACCGTACGTCACGTTTTAATCTTGTCTCTTTTATTTAACAACATACCTACCGTAGAAAAATATCATTGCACATAATTCATATTTTAGTAATTAATTAATGAAAATCATAAATTATTCAGTGCTCTTTGTTTGCGAGTGTGTTAATATAAGCATGATTATTTATATCTATGTATATATTAGTCTATGCTATAAAAATAATCTATAGGAATAAATATTTTTCCAACGTTTTTATTTAAGACAAACTAATTAGAGGGTGCAATTATTTGTTTGATCTTCATTTAATTTTGTAGGTATGTGTATGTTGTTGGGGCTCGGAGAATAATCTCCCTCCTTTAGTTTATTTCCCAACCACTTTATTTAAAATACAATGCTACTATAATATTATTCAAGTATATTACCAATTTAGGTAACTAAATAATTAATAAATAATTTGTACTATAATTATTAATTATAAATAAAATAATGTCATAAAAATAACTAGTAATGTACATTAAAATATGTAATATTAAATGTAGTGCGTATAGAGTAATATGTAATGATAAAACATTACGATGCTGAGATGTAATCCGCACTCGACATGCACTGTAAAGATAAATACTCTCGTGAAAACCGTATAAACGCGGATGATGGTAAACGCGGCTGCTGTGAGATGGATAAATATATACGTATATACTGAACGACCACTGATCTCCGGAGTACCTACTCGTCGTCGGCCGAGCACCTACCTATATTATATTATATTGTACGTTTCATAAGACCATTATTGTACTGCAGTAGAAATGCACTTACACAAAAGTAATCGGTTTACCTTTTTGAGCACGAATGCTAATATATTGGATACGTGCCGTGCGACAAATGTCCGCAAACACCTTAAGCCGGTCAAAAGCCGCTCCTGTAATGCGATTGTTTTGGAAAACATATAATATATGTAAGTACATACGACGACGACGACGGGGCTGCGGCGGGCGTGTTCGGGGCAAAGGGCTGAAATCCCTCTTCGGAATCCCGCACAGCGTGTGAGCGCGTCGCGTACACAACATTGTGTTGTGTCCGTTTTATTCAACGAGATCGGCGCTGGACGCGCATAGAAATTCGCGCGCGCACAATCTCCGCGGTTTACTGGAAATTTACATCGCTGCGGCGCACATCAAAAGCGTCTCGACATGCGAATCTGCGGGGGTACCGAGGAGACACGGGTATAAAACGTACGCGCACGCCGCCGGTGTGATGACTTTCCGCCAATTATCGATATCCAAATACTGGAACAAACCGAAACCGTCGTAACATCTGCTGCACACGTCCGAGCTGATGCCCATTACCGCGTGCACGAGTCGGGGGCCGCGGCGTTAATGGTTTCGTCGATCGACCAACGACGATTCGTGTATTAAACATCATGCGAACCACAGCCGGCCGATTAAATACGCCTATATAATATTATGTATATATGTGCACTTTGCGGGCCCCTAGTGACGGATACAAGGGAAGAGCAATAGGAGGCGATTACCATCCCCCCCCCGTTCACAAAATAGGTTTTCTTTAAAATTCAACACACCCGTAAAAAGTATCCCACCTGAGGTGCGAAGCTCTCACTTTTTTTCAGGATCCAAATTTTACACTACAGCTTTAGAAAAAATTCAAAATAGCCATTTTGTAAACCTGAATTTTAGAAAAATATTGGTGCTTAAATCTTTAATAATGGTTAATCCGTTCGTTTTCTACGATTTTTTTGAGTTTGTGAATAATTTAATATTTTGTGAAATACGTCATGAATTATTGAACGGCAATATTAAATTATTCGAAAATTTAAAAAAATCGTAGAATCGAATAGCTTAATTTTTATTAAAGATTTAAACACCAATATTTTTTTAAAAATCAGATTTACCAATTGGCTATTTTGAAATTTTTCTAAAACTGAAGAATAAAATTTGAAATATGAAAATTTGAATGTTAAAAAAAAAAAATTATACGTTATTGTTATAGTGCAATGACGTAGTTATAATTTCTAAAAAAATAAAAAGTTGAAAATTATTAATAGAACAAAATTTACTGCATTTTGTCAAATATTGTATTATTCGAGTGAGAGGTGAATAAAATTGGTATTGATAATAAATTACTGATTATCAAACCGAAATGTCCAAACATTGCACAGCAAGTCGAGCGACGTATGTAGATTGGGTACAGTGAAGCGAGGGTGTCGAGAAGCGTCGACGAATGCCAAAACGCCCAAAACACACGCAGAAACTTGATAGGGAAATATTTATTAATACATTTAGAAACACGAAATATGAACAACTATTCTATGAGGTGGGTTTGCCCATAGAATTTCATACTCGCTCAGTCAACACACATTACAAAGAACTGGCCTAAACACATGTTTTTTTTTTTATTATTCGAGGAAAAGGTAAATCGTCCAAACGCATTACGCTCGTTGACATTCACTGTAACATTTAACTTACATTACTTGTTACTTTCCATCAGGACACGACTCGGCAACTGCAACAAAATATTATTGAAAACAGCCTAAAGTCACTTTTCAATATTACCTGCATTAAGAATCCTTGCTTAACTATATAGTTTAATATAAAATGGGTTGTATTTTAGATTCTGAACGAAGTGAAGAAGCTAGTGTTTTTTTTTTCTACTTCCTTGTGAATAAATAATTATACGATTATTTCAGGGTCTTCGTAAGAATATTTGAATATTTTTTCGCTTGTTGTAGACTGAAGATACAGCCATAATGAGTAATCACATCTACGTAATTAAGTATTTTACTACTGTGTACGTGACGTTGTTTCCCAGTACCTCGATTTTACTATATGTTTATATAGCCATGTAGCCAATTGTCAAATAATATTGTATACATATTTAGAGCCACCATATAAACTCCCGTTATTATTTTATAAGTCCATTGACGTGTTATTTTAATTCTGAAAAAGTTCACTTATTATGGTAGTTTTTATTTTCAAATGATAGAACGTTTATTTAAAATTTGTCTTATGACTCGTGACACAAAAATGAAAGAGAAAGAAAAAATGCATGTTTTTTTCTCCAAAATGAACAATCACAATGTTTCATGCCGTTTAAACATATGGGGTAACTTTTGTACCGCAATTTGTCTTATGAATAACCATATTAAAACATAAAAGTGTTCTCATTAAAATATTATTTACAAACATTTTTATACCGTAACGAATAAAAATAAAGCTGCATGTATATAATAACATTTTATTTTGTTCAATATCACCTTATTGTTTATACTTTACTACATTCTCGTATTGTTATTTTTATATACCTCTAATGGCCACATGACGATTACCTTTAAGGAATTTCGAATTTAAATCACGGCATAAGGACACCACTGGTTGGAATGTATATAAAAATTTGCATTATCTACTTCTACGGTGTTTATAAGTGGTCAGTTGAGTTATGCTTCATACTACTACATAAAACTGTAATAATTATAATTATTGATACTGTTAATATACAACACATGTAACAATATATATATATACATATATATACATACAAGTGGATACCTACATATTAATTATCATAAGCCCCTTAATCAAGTAAACTCGTGAAACATGGGCTCACACAAAAAAGGAACTGAGAAAATCTTCTGAGATTCGAAAAAAAACTACAAAGAAAATCAGTATACAATTTGCACACCTCGAGATTATTTGAAAAGGGAAACCCGGTAATATATAAAAACTTTTCAACAAACCGAGCATAAGAGAATTTCTAAAAACTGAAATTGTGGGACGCGTGTAACAAGCGAAAGAGAAAATCATAAAAGGGAAATAAATTATAGAAAAATCGGGTGTGTAAAAACTAAAAAGACCATAATGGAAGCGACCAATGGTTTGACAACATCATGAAGGGAAATCTAAATGCAGTACATTAACATAATAGCATCTGCAGTATTTAAAGCATCAAAATATATCTATATTTAATATAGATAGAGATAGGGGCGATATGAAGAGGATTAGCAGAGACGGCAACAGATTCTAATAGTCCTTATTAATAAGCTGAAGAAGATAATATGCGTGTAAACATCACAATGATTCGCGTTGTTAATTATATTTATTTTAATATATTAATATTCCTACGTCATGCGTCGTTGAAGTGCGATGCGTTTGCGATCTTCACACGCACCGCGCGGCACTACTACATAATATTATATTGTATATGTATAATATTATATTATTATTATTATTATTGTTGTTATTACTGTTATACACACGCGGAACCCATTGAAACATCAAAATAAAATGATGATAATCCGTCATAAATCCGCCGAATGCAACCGATTCGCCGCGGGAAGCCGCGCCGCATTGTCCTGCCGGCACATCGTCCTATAATACATAATATGTACAAATAATAATAATAATAATATAGAGGTACAATACCTGCGAATAATCGCTCGTCGGCCGCGTGTATTCGCGTATATTATTATGTTTTATACGGCGGCGGTGGAGGTGCACCTCTCTAATCGGATCACGGCCGACGGAGGACGGGGGATACAGAGAAAGAGAGAGAGATAGAGAGAGAGAGAGAGCAAAAAAAAAGTATAAACGTATATGTGTGTGTGTGTACACGATATTCGGTAACGGGCGAATAAAAAATAATAACAATAATAATAATGAAAAAAAAAAAAAGTACAAGCCAAGCCACCCTCTCACACCCTCTCCCTCTCTCTCTTTCCTAAAAAAGAACATGCTCGGCTGGACTTTAATGTATCGTAATAATAATAATTGTTGTTGTTATGGATATAGGATACAAAGTGTGTGTGTGTGTGTGTGTGTGTAGTAGTTACGAGAGGCTCCCGGGGTGGCCTTTTGTAATGATCGACGACGGCGGCGGCGGTGCAAGCGAAACAATGGAGAGAGAGAGAGAGAGAGAGGCCGAGGGCAAAATAAAAAAAAAAAAAAAGAAAAAACGCTGAAGTGACCCTTTGGTTGATGTGCAGCGCGCATTGTGTGCTCACGATGTGCGCGCCAGGCCCAAGAGGGTTTCCTCCTCTGGACGACGCGTGTTTCGTTTAATAGGACCGAAAATTAAGTAGTGCGTATTATTTATTATACTTTCTCTCTCTCCCTCACTCTCTCTCTCTCTCTCTCTCTCTAGTAGTCCGATCTCGTTACAGATGCATTTAGCCACATAATTTCCTAGTTTTCTTTCGTTTTTTTTTTTCTTTCGTTTTTTTTTTTCAATAATAATGCACATTCAACTCCACGGCATCGCGTTTATTATTCGTATTAACTTTATATAGACGCCACTGCAGCAGACTGTAAAACGGTGCTGTCGGTAATAATCGGCATCGTCGTCGTTATTAGATGTGTCAGTGACGTGTAACTGCTAAGGAATCAGAGTGCGTACGATGCACCCGGCCTACCGGTTATGAGGAACACAGGAGAGAGGGGTGTCAATCATTTGTTGATATTTAAAAATATAAAAAAGCTTTATTTAATTTTAGGAACTTACTATAATCTCCAAATTATAACAGATAATATGTACGTATATGTTCGCAGCCTGCAAATACCATTTTACCAACACACGTATGATTATTAAACATTCCCACGGCGGCGCGTCTATGTACCGAATCCCGAGCCACACGTCCGGGGAATCCACTTTAATGACATTCTCTTTAGTTTTACCCTTGTTGGGTGTTAAATTATTAAAAAATTATATAAAATAAAAATATATTATACGGCTGTGTTAATATAAATGAGGAAAACTCAACAAGGTGTGAACAGGGAACAATATTTTATTCTTCTATTTTTGGACGTTTTTTCCTTGTTTGAAGCAAAACTATTGACTATTGAGAGTAGAAAAAAATCATGTCTATAAAATGGTACGCCAATAAAGTTATCTTTAGAAAACATAGAACTACTCTACTAACTAACTACTGACCTTAGATCATTTTTGATAAGAAAAAGTGTTTCCAGAGAAAAAAGTAAATGAAAATCAACGAACAACTTGATATTAATTTTCAATTGTTTTATCGTTTATCGCTTTTTAAAAATCGAATAAATTTGATATTTCATCATAAAATAGTGACAAAAAAAAAAATTTCAAGGGGGTAATTTAATCTCCATATCCCCCCTGTAAATACTCCACTTATAATTAGACACAGGGGCATATATTTTATGATTTTGTATATTATATATATTTGACATAAAAAATAATTTTTAAAAAGCCAAACATTTTTAAAGAAGATACTTTACATCATGGGTATTCATTGCTCCTAGGGTAAAACTCGGTTGATGTGTTAAAAAAAAAAAAAACAATAAATTATTTTCTTCAATCATTTATTATTTTACTATTCATTTATTAGCAATGATAATTTTTATATGATTGAGTATTCGAAATATCTCTCGACTCTGTCGGCAACTCGACGACCTACCAATAAAATACAACCACCAAATGAAAATTCCATCATTTTGATAGAATATATTATTCTATGTAATATACACATCCGTGAGCGCACAGAATATATAAAATAATATTATGTTCGTGTAGGGCTGTATATTATTCATTCTTTACCCCATTTTAAAAAGGAAAAACTGTCTCGTAAAAGCTCTCGCGCAGTGTGATCATTTCGATAGCTTACCACAGTACGCAATACATATATATATATATATTACGTATACTATGCGAAAATAACTTTGGCGAATCCCCGTCTGCAGTCATTTTATCAACATTCCCATTTATATACTGGAATAATGTTTACATTATACGTTATTGTACAAGAAATACTACAGAATGATGTAATACACTGTCGAGAAAAATCGTTGTTTTTTTTATTTCATTTCAAAACCAAACGATGCTTAGTAAGTTATATATATATATATATATATAGATTTATGAATATGTGTGTGTGTATATACAATGTACGTGTAATTTGTTGGGAATTTTTTCTCAACATTTCAAGTAGAAACATTTTAACCCTGCAAGGTACTCGAAATACACAAAAAAGCAAATAAGCGTGAGAATCGTTTAGTTACGGGGTGTATATTATATAAAGCCTTTCGGTCCGCAACAAAGTACCTTTTGACTATAATAATAATAATGTAACGGGAAAAAAAAAAATTGTGTATAGTATATTATAAAAAAAATAATTCAAGGGTTTAATCTAATTTGCAGCTAACGATACTCACGACTCCCCCTCACGTGCACGTGGAGCGACATAAATAGGTTAAAAGTGTACTGAGGTCTGTGTAAGTGGAAAATATGTTTTTTTATTATTATTATTATTATTATTGAATGTTACAAAACGAGTGGCACGCGTTATGTATACCGACTGTAATTGTGTTTAAGAGGCTCTTCAGTTTAGCAGCGTGCAGCACGCCACGTTTCACCCCATCATGCGTGCGCGCGCGCCTGTGTAAATACCGCAAAACGTACAATATAATATTATAACGCGCGGCTAACGAGAGCCAAAAGGCCCCCGCGGATGTATTATAGGTTTTCTGCAGTTGCTGTCGTCGTCGTCGTTGTTGTGTTGTTTTCGTTTTCAATGTCAACAAATTAGGAGGACGATTTATTCGACCATAATGTTTCACCTGCGTTACATACAAGAAAATTAGTACATAATAATATAACAGAGGTATTATATATATTTATTATACACAAGTATTTATTTTTACTATACACTGCAGTTTTTAATAACTATTATTAAAAAGCCGTATAGAATGAAAAATATTAACGACATAAGTGTATATTATATTATGGTATACCTACTTAACGGTTGACTATAAACTGTAATAATAGGTACATATTATTATGTTGTAAAATATGACATTTCGTTTTACAATTATTATTAAAATCAATTTGATATAATGTTTTTTATAAATTACGTTAAAATATCTAGCAAAAAACAACTGTATTATTATCATTATTTTTATACAGGTAATTTATTTTAGATTCTATATGAAGAAGCTATACACATATAATAACGGTTTTACAATGATACAATTTGTTTCTATGAAAACACCTTTTCTACATGAAAAATAGGTTACATCAATACGTGTTTAGAAAAAAGTTCTAGTAAAAAATTTTGTTTGAGTGGTACTTTAAAGAAATCATTTTCCGAAATTCTCAATAATTTCGTTGCTAAGTGTAAAGAAAACTATTGAAAAATCGAGTTAAAAATGAAAATTTTCCATAAATTAAATTATCATGAAATGGATATTAGTAATTAAGTCTAAACTACAAAAAAGGCTTATACCAGAAACTTGAAATTTTCACCCCTTATCATCATTAGTATAATACAAAATGATAATGTTTTCAAAAAATTTGTCTTCTTTATATTATTTTATAATAAATTGTTAAAAACCTCAAAACATAAAATTGACGAATATTGTTCAGTATGATTAAATGATGCGCTATACTTATAATCGTTTTATTGAAGAAATTATTGTTTTCGGGTTTTTTAAAATTCAATAAACCCATTAAAAGCCTACCCGTCGATAAGCGAAGAATACCCATGGAATATGTTCAGTTTTTTTTTTCAATCTTATTAAAAAAAGTTATAATTTTTATTGCATTTATAAGTGTTTTTATCACTACTCAAAAATTATTTGATATTCACATACAATATTCGACATTTTATTTAAATACCAGTATAGGAGTATCAGTTGGTCTTGAAGGCCAGAAGGAAGAAACAGGAATATCAGATACTGAGCGAAGCAATTCAATATAATTTTACTTTAATGCTTAATTTTAATAATATTATATTTAGGTATTTGGCGTATACGGTTATTTAAGTCGGTAGCTATTTTTTGTCAATTTCTCATTTTGTCTATTCCTAGTTTAAACCTACACTATCATCGAAGTAAAATATCGGGCAAAAAAATGTCACTTACTGCAGTCAAATCGTATCGTTGAATAACGATTTCATCGATAATTTTTCGTCCACTATTGAACGTCATGGGAACATCAGCTAATGATTTTCTGCGACCAATTATTTATTTATCCGATCAAAAACCGCGACGAATTATTATTATTTTATATTTTCTAAACGAATCAGTACTCGGATGTAAACTGTAAATGTTTGGTAGCAATTTTCGTTCCGTTCAATACACGTCGTATTGTCGTCGCAAAGTCTGTTTTATGTACAAGATGTATAGGACACATAATAATATTATAATGGTCGTGTACAGCAGTGGGTATAGGTATAAATCTATACGTATATAGTATACACGTACGGTACGGTGCGAGCGTGTGTGAGCATATGGTACATGGAGGACGGGAAGCAATTACGCGGGAAACTTCCTTCGTCATCAGCCCTAACCACTACCAACCTTCACGTCCTATAACCGTATATACGATATACATTATATACATTTACCTAATATTGTATATAATACACACACACACACACACATCCGACGTACGTGTATGTATTGTATAATATTCAGGATAATCCAAAATGTGTGTTACAGCAGTTTTAAAATGTTTTAAAAATATTAAAAAATGAATTCTGTGGAAGTATGATCGTTTTAAAGAACAATTTAAAATAATTTGTTATTATAATTTCATATTATTATTTTATTTTTTTTTACAATCTTTTAAATGTTTGATTGAAAATTAAATAAAAACCTAACACTTTTTTTTCTTAAAAGATAACGTGAAAATATTTTTTTGATAAATTTTAGTGATCGGCGCAAATTTCGGAAGTTTACGGTTGACGTTTTGGTGGGAACGTGCTCTGTGCGAAATAATCGGTGCGGTCAAATTTAAATATCTAAAACCTTTTAAAATTGATCTCAGACATTTGGAGTTTTGGACGAATTATTAGTTTTTCAGTTAATTAAAATAATTAAAACTTAAATTGATTCTCGTTTTCCCCTTGAACTAACCTTAATAAATATGTCGTAAAAACAAAATTATTGCAAAATTTACAAATCAATTTTGATATCGTCGAACAAATAAAATATCGTGTTCGCACATCAGACACTTTTTCAACATTTTATTATTTTATGCGTTAAAATCAAGACTGCTGCAGTAATCTTACATTTTGGATCACTCTGTATATACATTTGTGAGAGTACGCGTATGACAAGCGTACACATGTACCTGGTCATATATAATATATATATATATATAGAGGTATATATAAAAATCGCAGATGACTATACAGCGGCGGCGGCGGCGGTCAGTCGTCCGAGAGCGATATAAAATGCCTCTAGTCGCTCGCGCGGTACGCGAACAGCTCGCGGAGGACCCCATTGCGATTGGTTACCGAACAAACATGGCCGACGAGCACGCAGATCGTTTTTAAGAGTGCCCACACATTTACACGTTTACGCGCACGTACTCGTATATACAGCAGCTTCTGCAAATTGCGCATACACACACACACACGTGCACGCGAGCACGATTCTTCCGTTAATTAGATTCGACTGGTACAACATACTACACAGATATATCTGTATACGAGAATTATTACGTTTCACACACTCTTGGTCGCATTAAAATACTAAATTGTACATCACGCTTGTAATATTATAAGTATATAGGTTACAATAATGTATAGCCCTGGATGAATACAATTTTGGCGCCCCATATTCCATCCCTATTGGCCCTATTACAAATCAGTTTTATTACTGTAACTTCAGACTAAAATGTAACTTGAAAATTTATATTTCATTGTTAAATGTAAACCAGAATTATATACATAGCCATATTCGATCACACCTCGTACAATAGTCGGATTTTAATATTTTTTTTTCTTTTTTTGTTTAATCGATGGACGATGACCAAGATCGGCCGGTACCTACTTGCGCGATACTATCACCCGGACAGTGTACTATATTTTTACCACTGACGCCCTTAGTTATTGGCACCTTGGGCAACCGCCTCGCTCGCTCTACTCTAAGACCGGCCCTAAGACACTTCAAACTTGATCTATTTTTTATTCAAATTTCTCAAGAGCCCGCTCCTCCTTAAAATATATCCTAGGTCCGCTCTTACATTATATAATTTTAACATACTGCTTTATATATATAGTTATAAAATAATATTTTTTTAAACGCATTTAGGTGTATCATTTTATTAGCGGTATTATAATTTAAATATTGTATTTTATATCATATTTCCTTTTTTTTTACCCTCCAGTAGAGATACTAGAGATCCATAATAAAACATTATCCATCGAGAGAGAGAGCTAACAAAACGGGCTAATAATAATAAATTACAGAGAAGATATATACAATGATTTGACCATCCCCGGCTACCCCGAACCCGTAGCTTCACTATATCCTATTCAGTATTGAGCCACGTGCATATTATGCATATTGTATAAAATATTAGTGTGTGTAGTGTGTGGATTGATACGCCATACAGCTGGTAATCCTACAAATTGACGATGATTTGACATTACAATAATATTCGAATGAACCCGTTCCGTTTTAGGTATCTGAATAATTGACATTTCGTTTGAGCTGCAGCTAGTATATACTGTTTGATGACTATCGCTTAATCGAATTGTATTGTTGTACACTATGTCTACGTATCACATAATAGGTAATATGTATAGTATGTGTCTACAGAAATGATGAATTTAATGGATTGCAAGATGTACTTTGAACGTTTTATACGCAATTATGATTATGTATTATTATTTCTAAAATCATCCAATTTGAATATTATTTATATATATATATATATATAAATTAATTCCTACTGAGTACTGACTTACAATTTCTATTCTCCACTATTAATTATTGTTTTGCCTAAAAACTTCATTAAATTAATAATGTAGACATAGAAAATGCTTTATATTGAGTGTAACAATTGAGTGTAATAATAAGCTCAAGCATTTAATTATGTTCATAAACTTCACTTAAATGATAGTTTCAGTTTTAAGTACCCTTTCCTCCAGAAAGTAACTTACAGTATAAGGCCTAATTCACTATTGTCTGTATTGAATTGTAAAGCTAAATGTTTTAATTTTAAAATGCATATTCTTGGTATTTAACTAGGTTAGATTTGTTATTTTAGTTTGCATGTAAATGCGTATTTTGAGTAGTCAAGTGCATATTTGGTAACTTTAAGTCTACAAAACCTCTGCTTTAAATATTATTTATTCTACGGAAACATTTATGCATTTTTTTTTCTGGAAGAAGGTCATGTACAATCCCTGAACCATCCCCGTAAATACATCATCCACTGAGTGATGTGTGCCAAATAAAATTTAATTAACTATCATTAAAAACTTAATTTATTCATAAATTGCTTTATCTTGTAACAATGGACTATCTTGGTACCTATTATATCTTATACTCCGGCAATTTTCTGATTTTGTTTCACTTTTATACGTGCGAATAAGTGAATTATTTATATAATAACATATAATAATATACAATATAGTTATTGTTATAATAACATCGATCATATAACAATCGTCTTAAAGGTTATTAAGTTCTATATAAAGCTTCTTCTACATAATTTACTTGTAAAAATGTATTAAGTTTTCTTTAATATATTATACCGGCTTAGGGTAAAATGCATAATATTCTTAATTTGTTTTTTTCATTTTATGACTCGTATGATCTCGAGATAAAAGAAGCCCCGATTAACATGTATTGCAGAGTACAACCACGAAGCCTTACGACGGAATCTAATTTATTATTTATTGAATTAAATCGAACAAGTTTTAGCCCGATATTCTCATATACTAGTATATACGTATTAAATTAAGTATCTTCATTAGCAATCCGAATGTTTAGCGGTGTAAAATAAATCACTGATAAATTAATTTATGCCTCAATCATGGAATAAAAATATGCATTCTATACCGTGTCTCGATATAATTGCATTTACCGTCATTAATCCATTCGAGCAAGAACACAACATAATTAATAAAGAGAAAATTTTAATTGGTATGCACGGGAAATAAAAAAAAAAAAAAACGTCGTATACGAATAATATCAAATACGTAGTTCATTATAGTGGTGATACTTTTAGAATAACAATATATTCAATAAAAATGTACCTACCGTAATTATATTATTTTAACTCAAACTTTCGTTTACTCATTTTTACTGCCCGAAAACTTAATACTTGAAAAATAAGGAAAAAAACACACATTATTATTTGATTTAATTTTATTTGAAACATTCTTCGTTCGCCCAGCTTATAAAATAATAATAAAATGTAAAAAAATAAAATAAGCAGTAGCTGCGCAACATTCAATAGCGATTAATTTAATATAATTTAATACACACAATAACTGCTCTGTTGTATGTTTAGAAATTAATTTGTTAAAGGTCAATCTCTATTAAAATCTATGCATAAAAATAGGTATTAAATGCAACAGATAGCTGTAAAGCGAACTTAAGTACTTGAGTATGCCATTTTGACGACCGCTTTCCAATCATCGAGTCTACTGCTATTCTGTGAAGCACGCATTATCATCATTTCTTTAATTATAATCATAATAGTTTATGTTACAATTACCATTCCCCCTTTCACTGTTGAAAAACGATCTTAGAACATAACAACGTTTTTTTTGAAGGCCGTTAAATGTTTATAGGTAAAATAATACAAAGCGATTAATAATAAACAATTTAATAGGTATAGAAGATATTTTGTTGTGTATTTACTGCAACAATAAAAAATCATAATTTTATCGATCAAACGCGTATTATTCCAAAAACATAAAACAAAAACAGCATTTAGGATTAAAAAATGCAATAATGTAAAAAATCTAATTTTAACTAGATTGTGGTTTTACTCTGTGTTTGTTACGTTTTTTTAAATATTCTCGCCTTGTGGTTTAACACGTATAGCAAAATCTCCGATTTCATCACTTTATCCGATTGATTATCAAACATTGTAAAAACATACATATATAACGACAAAGCAATTTCAAATGATAGATACCACATTCAATCCTGTCCTGTTGTCATTTATCATTTCGTAATGTCCGCAACTCGTATCGTTTCGTTTGCCTGAAATCAAGTATAGGACGTTGACACGCGACGACGTTTACGAAAACTTTTTATTAAAATTGTTGATTCCCTTTTTTCTTTTATTTTTTTCCTCACGCATATGACAAAGGTCATCCGCTCTGTTGCAGTACGTCACGAGAAACGTCTGAATATGAACATATTCGCATTATATTATTGAGCGTCCACCACGCCCTTCAAAATCGAAAACTCTTGAAATAACCCGAAGACTAGCTGCAACGAAAAACCGTCAAAACTATTTATGTATGTAATACAAATATATGAAACGTGTGTGTGTGTGTGTGTCTGTGCTGTAGAACGTTCTCCGTGAGCAAAAGCACAAATGCCGACAAAAGTTTATGATTATGAAAATGAGTGTTTTTTTTTCACCGTCGCGGAATTGAATGTATACAAATAGATAGAATGAATAAAAAAAAATTGTCATTATTTTCCAAAATATATATATATATACATATATAGATTATCAAAGTCTTTCTCGCATACTGTCGCGTAGGAATAGGAATAACAATGACGACTGTTTTCGGAGACAAATTATATATATATATATATTACATACACAGTAAAAATCGTTTTCATGACAATTGACATCGAGTGTAGTAACTCGTAATAACAAATCAGATTTAATAATATATTAAAATTTCTAAATCGAAAAATTAGAAAAAAAAAAAATTGAAATTGGCGAAGGGGGCGGTAAAGTGGATTTAAATCCACTATGACCATAGTGTCCAAGTAATTAAAATGGTGAAATTTTAACCCGATGTATAAAGGCACTTTAAATAATTATTAAAACACAATTGTACACTGAAAACAGATTCGCAAACGTTATTAATACAAATTTAACGCGCAATTTATTAACGTGATAATGTGTAACAAAATTATTTCGAGAGGGGTTGTATAACCCCTTAACCCCTTCTCTGGGTGTGCCACTGTATGTACGAAATGTGGTACGAAATGTAGTAGGCGGGCGGTGGTAGCGATTCCACCGATAGCAGCGGCTGCAGCAAAAAAAGTCTGCCGCCGTAAGAATCTTAAAGATTTTCTCCGCTGCACTTGTTGATTTGAAAAAAAAAAAAAGATTTAATTTTAAGAAGAATACCATCGACGTTGTGTATTATTATTGTATATACAATAAACGCGTTACCTAATTTAACTGTACTCTCAACATTTTTCGTCAAGTCCGCACAGAATAATGTACTAATAATGATGCACGTGAAACGCAGAGCAATAGGTTTTCCAGCGAAAACAAAATATATATCCTGGACGTTACATTAACCGCTATCGTGTCGCATCGAATTTTCGACTAAGCAATATCACTAACAATACACTGCACCGGTCGAACGTCGGGGGGGGGGGCCAACGGCCACTAACAACGGCCTCTTTCACTACGCGCAAACCCGGAAGTGCCACGGTCCACGCCGCCGAGGACTCGCCGTGGGCCCACGCAGACAGCGGCGCGCGACCACTCGGAGCCCACGATGCCGCGCGGCGTCTACGGCGTACCTGTTGATGATCTCGCGCTTGCGCACGGACGCTGCCGCGGGCCTCAAGAGTCAAGACCCATGAAGCTGAGCAAGAGCTGACTGTTGCGGTTGTCCTTCAGTAAAACGATTCTGAGTGGAGTGTCAGCTCATATGGGACAATTTCACTTTGAAACTATAAAACGTACGATCATTACAAGAAAATCGATTTATTACTCAGCTATAGTTTTATGTCGCATAGGACAGAAAAAAAAAGTGTTGGGGGAAAAAAATTAAAAAAAAAATATATTTTTTCTGTCTTATATCTATATTAAATTATCATCAATTTTGGATTAAAAAAAAAGTTTTTAGGCATTTTCGTCAAGCTGTGGGTTGTTTTACCGAAATTCTGGAAAAACTATTAACAATTTTGAAAAAATATTACCTCCCAAAAGTACTATCCAGAGAAAAATTCTGATTCAAAAAGTTGTTGGTCGAAACTTTTGGACGAGTATTTCTATACATGAAAACATGTACACTTTAAAAGAATTGTAAAAAAAAAACATAATTTTAAAAACACTAACTTCTATGCTCTACTCAGTATCAAACGAAAAAATGCATAAATCATTTTAGATTTCGAATGAGGTGAAGAAGCTAGTGTTTATTTATTTATTTTTTTTCATATTGAGATAAATATTTACATTCTATGACAGCCAATCCTAAAATCATGCGCATACTTCCTAGTACCTATGCATATAAGTGATAATAATATATAACACGTGTTTGGGTTTACGTGTAGTAGGTACCTATACAATATGTATAAAGGATAAACGCACGCGGAAAAAAATGTAGGTTATGCGTGTGGGGGAGAGGAAACTCGTAACTTTTCAACGAGATGTTAAATATACGAGTGTCGTACATTTATATATATATATATATATAAGTAAGTACACGTGCGCGCGCCCGCGTTTGTGCGTGCGAGAGCGTGCGTATACGAGCGGCGAATTGCTAATTGTCCCTGGAGAACGGTCCGCGGGATTCGCGGCGCGGCGCTGATTACAGTTCGTGTCGCCTCGTTTGTCTCGCGCCGCCACACCGCCTACGCGCCGCACTTGCTAAAATATACAATGCCGTTTTGCGGTTCAGCGACCCGAAAAATTGCTTCAGCCATCACCTTTCTGCCGCTGCCGCGACGATGCCTGATGCCGTTACCGTTTCCGTCGCTAGTACTACTACCGGCTGCCAGCCTGCCACTATCGCCGAACGTATTATTATTATTATGTATACGAGAACTTTTCGGCAACACAATCGGAAAGTATATAATTGGAAATGTTTTCGCCTCTCGAGCGACTTGCCATCAGCGGCCCGCGCCACAGCCGTCAACGACTTTCCCAATAATGGTATCGTGCGCTCGAAGTGAGCTGGCGGGTACGCCTCACCGACACTACAATTCCGAAAGTCATGGCCGAAAACTTAAAAACAGCCGCGTCTATTAATTGGATAGCCAGTAGCTCTATCTGATTCTCGTCAAATTTAGTGGTTTTTTTTTAATGAAATATATTTATATATATATATTACCTATTGTCATGATTAATCGCGATTGTTATAAAAATCATGAGAATTGTTATAAAAATAATAAGAAATAAAATTCAAAAATCTTGTAATTTTTTTTGAAATTGGTTATACAAAGTGTATCATGAAGATCTGACAATTCTACACTTAAATCGCTTTAGAATATCTCTGATCTTCGTGATACACCTTGTATGTTGAATAAATCAAAATACATTAAAGAATATACATTCAAATATCGTTAAGTTGTACGTAAATTAAATACTCGTAGATCTGACAATATCGTAATGTCGTACCTATACAATATTTTTCTGTATTATTGAAATACATTTTATCGATACCATTCATTCATAATTCTATAAATTTCTAAAATAATTTTAGATTCTGAACGAAGTGAAGAAGCTAGTGTTTTTACAATGATGTTTATTTTTTTTTTTTCTGTATACAACTTTTCGTATAGAAATACTTGTTCAAAAGTTTCGATCAATAACTTTTTGAAACCCGATTCACCTCTAGATTGTACTTTAAAGAGGTCATTTTTTGAATTTCTCAATTCTTTAATGTTTTTTTTGGAAAAAACTACCCAAAATTTGACAAAAACGACTCGAAAAC
>JAIPRM010002517.1:0-30062 GCA_025469315.1 Stegophylla sp. TES_Ste_2020 | reverse complement strand
TTTTTGAATTTCTCAATCCTTCATTTTTTTTTTTTGGAAAAAACTACCCAAAATTTGACAAAAACGACTTGGAAACCATCATTTTTTGATCCGAATATTATGAAAATTTAAACATAGATAGAAAATCATATAAGAAAAATTTTGACATTTTTCTAACATTTTTTTTTCTCATTTATTTTTTCTATTATTAACTTCCCTCGTTCAGAATCGTTTTATTGAAGACATGATTTATCGCTTCTTTAAAATTATATACACCCGTCAAGAGAATCCCACCCGTCGTGCGAAGAACACCCATCGTGCAAGTGCAAGTATGATCCGGCTTTTTTTTCTCGTTTCCATAATATTTCGTGTCGAATAATTTCATTTAAATTCGTCCATAGTATTGTTCTATTCATAATGTAATTCAAACGTGAATTTAAAATTTTTTACCGTTTAAATATTATGAACTGGCGTGTAAGTTAATTAAAAATCAATTCAAGCCGTGAAATCGGCGTGACTTCAGATAAATATTGATGTTTGTCTTCATATACAAATGGAATTAATAAAATACTTCTGTCATAAAAATATGACCGAGGGATGTTTTTTTCCCTTATTCGTTCATTTCTTTTTATTTGTCGCGTATTTTTATTGATTCCGTATTGCAATATAGGGCGATTCATTAAACAAACCTATCCCCTTTTTTGGGCGTAAAAATGGAAAAATTTTGGATCGTGTTCACTGAGCAAACTTAATGAATCGGCGAGGGTGATATAGTGAATAAACACTGTACGCAATAGGCACGAAATCTCGGATTCGCAAACACGACAACGGAATAATAATGAAAAAAAAAAAAAAAATTATTGAGAGAAATTGATTTTCAAAAAGAACAACGACTATGGGTTTATACGGTACGTGTCTCTTTTGATTTAATTTCGACTTTTTTTTGTACTATAGATTCTGAGTGGATTGAAGAAGCTAGTGATGGTTTTTTACAGTGTTGTGTTGATTATTTATTTCTTTCTCGTTTTTTTTTTTTTTTTTTTTTACAGAAATAATTTTTTGTTTTCTCACAGAAATACGTTCAAACAGTAACTTTTTAGATCGAAAATCGGTTTTCAATACTTTTTCCAAAAATGAGGACAAAAAACTAACAATTATGACAGGAAAGTTGAAATTGCCACCCAATATTAACGATAGCGTGATGCAGACGGAAAATATTTGATCAATTTTGGAATAATATGGAATTTTAGAACTCCCTTGTATTTTCTAAGTTTTATACAATTAAATTTTGAATTATTGATATTATTAGCTGACAATTTAACCTAACCTCATTCATGTATTATGTCTTGATAATGTACAATGCATGTTACAACAACACTATCGTTTAGAGGTATTCAAAATAGAATGCAATGTGTAACATGAAAGTTTATTTATTTAAGAAAATCTTAAATTATATGTAAGTTTCATATTTTTTTTAACTTATCTCAAATGGTAGATCTAAGAATTAACTTTTAAAAACCAAATGGAAACGTATATTTTATTATTGCCGACACAATGTAAGGGTATTTACTATTTTTTTTTTTTTTTTTTAAGGTAGTGGCTGAAAAACATTAATCGATATAAAATTTTAGAATTTAGTTAAATAAATTGAGATTTACATAATAAAGAAACGATCGTATTATACGTATTACTTTATTTTGAGTATTTAATTAAATATTTATACATACATATTCTTTATAGATTCTGGAATCTCCTGAAAAATAAAGTGGTTGTAAAACGTATTCGAAATGTATATTCGATTCGTCAACCTTCGGTGCAACGCAATAGTCTCTACGTTTTCGAGGGAAATTTGACGACCAAAGTAAAATAATAGAAATTAAATTAGAATAAAATACAAAGAACAACAAATACTGACGATATACATTTAAGTAAAAACGAGAAATAATTGTTTGCTCGTTGGATTCGGAAAACCGATTTGTAAAAAAAAAAACACAAGACGAGCAAAATAACCGCAGGATAGATACGGTTCGAAATCACCCAAGAATTAATGCAATCGCGACCTTCTTTGAATTGCAACCCAAATTTTTTTTGTATTTTTGTAATGATTTTTATTTTATGCTACTTCTATTTATTCTATCGCTTACATTCCAGACAATGAACTTAATACTCGTATTTTAGATTCTGAGTGAAGCAAAGAAGTTATAGTGCTTTTACAATAATATTTATTTATTTTATTTTTCCGTGAACACTTTTTCATACTTGTCTAAAAGTCTCGATCATCAACTTTTTGAAACCGAATTCACCCTAAGATGACACTTTAAAGAAGTCATTTTTTGAATTTCTCAATTTTATTTTAGGGAAACTATTCAAAATTTAACAAAAAAAAAAAAAACACTCGAAAAGTGTAATTTTGCATTGACAATAAGTAAGACAAACAACTATGTACTTTGTTTATATTTTTTTACAAATAATCGTAGTGAATATAATAAAAGTAACTATGTAATAAATTAGCCTTCATTTTGTATATTCAATTTTAAGTATAAAAATAAAATAAAGGACATTTACGTTTTGAAATTTTTTTTTTTTTGTTTTAAATATTTGGCCCGCAGGTGGTTTGAGTGTGATACCATCAGTTCTAAGTCGTCTTCGCTCCGCTCTGAACACTCGAATTCGAATAGTACACGCAATGTTTTGTTTTTTCGTATAAGATGACTAATGACGCCGCGATCAACTCACATCGGTGTAATAAAAATAATTAATTACGTCACGGATTTAGATTCCTCGCGATGCCTGGCCTGGGGAAACGGGGGTGGCCTCATGACGGTGGTGTAAAACCACCCCAAAAAGCAACCCAACCGGACCGGGCAATCTTGAAAATCCGCTTTTTGGATGAATGGTATAATGCTGTTCGCAGACTCGACTCGGCGTTTCTTTTCGTCTCGACGGCGCGGGATAAATGGGATAATAATATTATAAGCTCTCGGAAAATCGAGTTCATAAATAGAGGAAGAGGAGAGTCGGAGCTAAAGCCGCCTGGCGTACACGCATTATATATACTCGTACTTACATACTCGACGGCGAAACACTTAAAAAGGGAACGCGCGACGTTCATTGTCTGTTTTAATGTGTATATATTTTGTGTATACAAGCGAAGAGTAATAAAGTCGTCGTCGTCGTCGTCGGCAGCGGCAGCTGAGCGAAAGTAATTTTACACGACGACGACGACGACGACGAGAGACACCTTAAACCCTGTACGCAGCACGTTCTTCTTCCGTACGATTGATGTTAATTATTCATCCGGTCGAGAGATTATGACGTGTACCGCGCACCGTGTGTACAATAATAATGCGCTCCTTCGCCCCCATCCCCAACACATACTCGTTCACGTGTTTAAATAGCAGCCAGCGTCTTTCCCGCCCGCGGTGCTTATAAATTACGACGGACCCGGAAATCCAAAACCGACGTGTTTTGGTGTCCGCGAGATCTGCGAGTAAAAATTCACTTTACTATAATTTATACAATATATTATATACGTAATAAAAACACAATTTTATTAAAAATAAACAAAAATTTCCAAAATTTTAAATTCCTTGAAAAAAAAAAAAAGGCCAAACAGATTTCGCACTATGAATATACTACGCTTTTCAGGTGGAATATCCTCTTTGGTGGGTGTATTAGATTTTAAAGAAACGATATATTATTTCTTCAATAAAACGATTCTGAGCAGAATTTCAGTGATTATTCAATAATTACTATGGTTACCATGTTTACCACGATTTCCATGGATACCATGAAGTTATACTTTGATTATCATGATAATCACGGTTTCTATAGTCACCATGATCGCCAGTATGCGACAAGTGTAAACCTTTTAAAATAATGCTAAGCAGTTGCGTAAACTGGGTGGTGCAAAGGTATACTTTTGCACCACCAGAAAATCATGAAAATTTATATACTTACTATATAGTATTATCATCAAGAGCCAATTAAATTATCGTTTGTTTATAAATTATGGACATAGATAAGCATACCTTGATATTTGCTATATCATACCATAATATTTAAGGTTTACTGTTATCAGTAAACATCTGTAACTGCCATCCGCCATAGATATTGTATTGTATATATTAATATAATATAATGTACATTATATTATAGCCACTGATGCTAAGTATAGCTAAGTACCACCTAGAGCAGATGTATGAATAAAAATGTGCCTGATCGAGTCCTATTGATCAATATTTCTATATGTAGAAGTGTTTAAAGAACGGAAAAAAAATTTATTTATAAACATTATTGTAAATTCATTAGGTTCTCTTCGCAATCTAAAATAAATAAATAGTGAAGTCGATAAATCGAAAAATTATATTAAAATAAAACCTAAGAAGAAAGTCTCTCGTGCCCTGCTCTTTTTAAAATTACCACTGTTCTAATAATAATTATTATAGACTTTGTTTTTTTTTTATCAAAATGGTATAGCATTGATTTTTGATCTATATAATCTATAATAAAATAAATAAAAAAAATAGTATTTTATTTGTTTTTTTTTTTAAAAAAAGCTCTTCAGAGGTGTCGGGCAAGGACTAGAGTTATTTTCCGAGGATCAGTCGACTATTATACATTTTAGTACCTCTGAAATTAACGAGATATCTAGTACCATTAGAGTTAAGCGTATAGGGGGGGGGGTAAAATTCTACTGTTATTTCTAGACTTCTAGAGTATAATAATAATTTAATATCCGAACATCCGGTTCCGTGCGAAAGTACGAAATCACGATAATAATATGGCGGAGATGCTAAACGGAAAAACACTTATTCGACGAATGATATATATATATATATATATATATATGTAATGTATAATATATTTTAATTCGCCATTATGCACTCGACAGGACCGAATGCGACGCCGACTTAGATTTTTCAAAAGTACTTAAATACCTCTGCTGCTCGAGACACTGCGGCGAATAAGTGTTTCCGGTAACCGTCCCCCCTTACTACACGCTCATAATATACGAATATTATAATATATTGTGACAATAAATTTAATCTGAAATCGTTCTCGCAAAGCGCGCGCGAACCGTAAATTCGTCATTTGAAAATAAATGGTTTTATTATGTTTATTATTATTTTCTTTTTTTCATTTCGTTCTCGAAAAACGCGTACTTTCCACACAAAAGCACGGTTACTCTTCGACGGTGTTAACGTTTATTAAATCGTATAAGAAATGAAATCCAAAATGATTCGTTCCGCTAAACGTTTGGAGTCTAACGGCTTCCGAAAATCATAAACGCGAAATTTTTATCCAACAATTTTTTTCTCATTAAATTTTTTCCTCTTTCTTTATTTATTACATAGGAAATAGTGAAGTAAAATAAATTATAGAGAAGAAAGATGGACATGGCGCTTCGCACCACGGGTATTCTTCGCTCTTCGTTTAGAAATTTTTTGGTCTTTCCTGTTGTGGCAAATAACATTTTTCTAATCACAAATTGCGAAATTTAACACTATTCTGGTATGCTATTGATTTTTTTTTTAAAACTACTTATCAATTTGAAATGAAAACAAAAGGTTAGGTATTTTTTTATTCGTCTCGATAAGTCCGGAGTTATCTTTTACCTTTATCCTAAATTATTTCTATCTATAATCTAGGTAGAATGACGTTCAATTACCCTTATCTAGATCAGTGTTTCCCAAACTTTTTTTACGCAACGCCCCTTTTAATATTTAAAATCTCTTGAATTACTTTTTTTTTAATTAGGTATCTTTTTTTAGTCTATATAATATTTTTAAAGTCAAATTAAGCTATCAGCATCAATACTATCGTATTTCAGTCAGATAAAAAGTAATAAATCATATAAAATGTGTATTTATTATTAAGTATGACACCTATTTATAAGTATGTAATGACAAATTAAATATTACTCACATATTTAATAATTCGTACATTACGGTTATGTGACTGCAGAATAAAAAATATTCACATTGAAACGGTCACTGCCGACTTTTATAATGCCCCTCAATCGTGCTTGTAACCTCAATTCCCCCCTTGGGTGGTTCTAACCCCCCCAAGGGGGCGATATCGCCCACTTTGGGAAACACTGATCTAGATAATCGTTTAGTTGTCTTTGCTCCGCTTTCACATGGGCGAAAATATGAAATTTTTCAATAGAACACGAGAGAAGACAAAGCCTAGAGTATTACGTAATATATTAAAAAACACAATATGATGCTAAAAACGTTTAAATATCGTTATTTCAACTGTCAAAAAAAAAAAAAGAACGAGTAGAAAACAGAAAAGGTATTTAATGAATTGCACATAAATTACGACGTAGAGACTAAACGTTATACAAAAGGGTTTGAAACTAACCGTTTCTGTAGAGCTTAAAGTACGGATAGTATTCAAACTTTTGTGTGTTATTAAAATATTATTACTTTGTAATTTGGACTGTTCGCGCACGGTACGCTATATTATTATTATTATTATTCCGTTATTCCTCGAAGATATTATCAAAATTGCTAGTTTTGTTTTTGTTTTTCATCAAAACGCAATTTACCAAACGGTTTGTAAACTTTAAAAACGCATAATATGTCCGATCGAATAATTATTTTATCATAAACGATTTATGGTGTAAACTTTATTTATTTATTCATTTTTTTTTTTTTCTTTATACGCTGTTGTTCTTAGTTTATGTTAAAATAATAATTATTGTTTGATAGCGTACGTTTGATATACGTTCTACACTCAAACCATTAGCGTACTTACTGATGTGGAGGGGTATAAGGGATGAATCTCCTCTCGTGATCTATTTTTTCTTCTATTCGTATAATACCTTTTTAAATTTTCAGTGTAACGATTGTTTTACAACGAAGATTATTATTATTATTATTTGTTTTTTTCCCCGGAAACACTTTTTCCTTTAGAAATACTTATCCAAAAGTTTCGGACGGTAACTTTTTAGATGATAAATCACGTCCAGATGGTATTTCAAAGCAGCAATTATTCAAAATTCTCATTGTTTTCAATAACGGGAAAAATCTGTCTAAAAATTGAGTAAAAACGGCAAAATATGCTGTAAATGAGATTTTTTAGAAATTTGATTTTATTAATTTCATTATACTTTCGAGACTAATAGGACTGGAAACTAGAAATTTTCACAAATTATCGACAATAATGTAATCCAGCCGGGAAATCGTTTTCAAAAAAATTTTCCACTTTAGGAATAAATATGGAATTCTTTAATTACCTTGTGATTTTTCAAGTTTTATCCAATAAGGTTTTTAATTATTATTGATATTACGAGCAGGAGATTTAACACGATCTCACTCAAATCTATGTCTAACTATTATTAAAATGATATCAAAAATCTTAATTAAATTTTTACTTTTCTAACCGCCCAAAGTTAGATTTTTTATGAAACTGGTCATTTTTATGTAAAATAATCATTTTTTTAGATTCTGAATGAAGTGAAGTGTTTTTACAATGATGTTTATTTTTTATTATTTTTTTTTTCTGTGTACAACTTTTCGTATAGAAATACTTGTCCAAAAGTTTCAATCAATAACTTTTTGAAACCGGATTTGACTCTAGATTTTACTTTAGAGAGATTGTTATTATTATTTTTTTTTTTTAGCCAAATCGTTGTGACTTGTAATATCTCAATTAACAAATAAATTATGAATTTTATCCCCCCACCCACAGACTGAAATTCCTGACTACTCGAACTAACGTGACGATTCGTTTGTATTCGATTCATTTGGTTATATTTCGGAACTCATAGTGTTTAGATATTATTATTTTTTATTATTATTATTATTTTTATTTTGAAAATTATTGAACTCGTGTAGTTTGATAATAATGTGCAAAAGTAATTGGCCCCTTACGACTTGTTGTTCGACTCGGAACACGGCGTTTTCGACGCCGTTAAGCTTATCGACAATCGATTGAAAAAGAAAAACTGTAAACTCTAACGCAGTGTATTATTATTATTATCGCCGAACGAAACGGTTCGGTGAACGAACGTTTTGGAAAAACTATAAACAAAACGAAACGAAACGGAAAGCGAAAAAATCGTAAATTCGTAACACGTAATCGTTCGATTTTAACCATTCATAACGATCTGACGTAAATAATTGAATGTGAACACTTACGAGGGATTGAGTTATTGTATAACACGTTTTACTCATTATTATTATTATTGTATCAAAAAACTTTTGACGTGTTGAAAAGAGAACTGGGAAGGTTTAGAGAATTTATCTCGAATGTAATGATATGATAACATACATGATAGGGAATAAAAGTCATTGATATTATGTAGTGGAGAATGATAATTTATTATAAACACTTCTGTAACCGTCGTTAGTGGTAACACTGATCTAAGGTCAGATTTAAGTTTGCTTACATTTTTGAGAATTACCAGGCTGAACAACGAGGTTTGCCATATTATGGTTAGTAGTCTTTTCTGTGATTGAAGCCATATCTACAAAAAAGTTAATTAGAGTATATTATTATTAGCATAAAAGATTTTATTGGAAAAATTAAAATTATAATTGTGTTTTTTATTTTCTCTTAAATTATTATTGTTGAAATTAACTGTAGGTTTTTCATATTCATTTATCGGGGGGGAAAAACGGTTTATTAAAATAATAAATTTTAACAAACTAAATTAGGCCAGTTTTACAATAATATTTAATAAATAGTTTTGAATAACGTTACTGTTATGTCACTTAATTTTTTAATTTTTTGCGGAATAGGCAACTATTGCGCTGAGGGCTTAATTTGTGTATTGTTATTTTTTTATTACAAATAGTTTTCAAAATGTATTACATTATATCAGTGAGTTGGTCGTATATTATCGTATGCTGAACAAAATACATTTTTTTTTCTTCACTTTCTTCACCACGTTTACATCATAATAATATTCTCTAACTACGGCCTCGAATGAAAATCAACACAGTAGGTGTTTAAAATAGAAAAACGACGTGTGTTATTAAATTTACCACTTTACAATAATAATAATAACTACCCACACACACAAAAAAAATTTAATTTAGAACTTTAGTGCTGGTCATTTTTTGTATAAAACATGGTAAGTTTTCAACTATTTTGTGCGCTAAAATACATGTTATACGTCGAATAAAATTATTTCTTTTAACCGTTATTTTAACTCGTGTTGAATCGATTATGAGTGAAAATATTAATCGAGATTTTTTTATTTTTTCAGGTAAGTACGACGCAACGAAAAGTTCAACAATATAGTGTGTAAGTGTACGCGATTTGCGATGGACAAATTTGTCACGAGAAAATACTACTTGGCATTTTACTGGCGATTTTCCCTGGGTAAGGTTGTCATAAATTTTCAACTCAAAATATGAAAAATTCGAAAAAAAAAATGTCTTCACATTATCTTAAGTTATTATTTCATCCCTAAAAGCTCTAAAATTGGTTTTAATATTCCGTTCAGTCTTAACTACATTCTCGTAAACGAGGGATGAGAATTTCAAGTTTCAAGTACCGTTTTTTATAAAAAAAAAAAATAATAATAAATCAGTTTACGGCATATTTTACCGTTTCCAACTCAAATTAATATGTTAATTTTGGCGACCACGCTGTTAAAATTCATTACTGGAAACATACGGTATTTCGTTGTACACGAGAGCTCCGAGGAAACGATGAGAAACCGATCACAAATTTTAGATGTTCGGTGTTATGCAAATTACACAATAACATTATGGACAGAAGACGTAACAGACAGAAGACGAATTGTCAAATTAAAAATATTTCACTCTGATTCGTTTAATATTCCATCAGGCGTTCCTCAAGGGTCTCACTTAGCCCCTCTGTTATTTATATTGCACATCAATGATTTACATTTTCTTAATTCAAGAAAATTACTCTTTGCCGACGATATGAAAATCTTTCGTTTAATAAATTCACATTTTGATTCAGTTCTCCTTCGAAATGATTTAAGTGCACTATCGGTCTGGTGTGATCATAATGAATCACCGTTCAATATTGATAAGTGCAAAGTAATGTCATTTACCAGGTCTCGCTCATCAATTAATATTTTACTTCAGTTTATGAAATTTGCGATTTGTGCGTTACATTTCACTCAACTCTTTTTTCCAACGAGTATTATCATTATTAGAAAAGAAAACATCTACTAAATCAGAATCAGGCACGTACACAAAAAAAGAATTTGGGAGGGAGGGTGTTGTAATAAAATAGTAATATATACTTACATATTGCAATAACTGAATAACGCTGCAATTAAGATATCTTCTCTGCAGTCTTAATAATTTAGTACAGTGTCTGTGTTTTGAACTATTATAATATTATAGTAAAAACTAATTAGGTAATGTATAATGAACTTGAGAAAAAAATTCGAGATGGGTTTGACCCTCTCCCCTCCCCTCAGAATTCATAAATAAATCGTGTAACGATTTCACTAATTCCTATGCCTTAAAACGTTTTTAGTTTTCTTTAATGCGCTCTATTCAAGTTAACAATTTAGTTATTTGGTCACCTTCTAGTGCAGTTCAAAATTAAAAAGCCTGGAATCTATCCAAAATCGATTTCTCCGATTTATTTCATACAAATGTGATATCCCTCGTCAATCTCACTCACAGTATACTACACCTTTATTAATCCATTTAAATATGCCATTAGTCATCTAACTCTGAAAGGGGATAATTGATTGATTTAAAGTTTCTTTGTAAAATTTTAAATGGTTTATTAAACTGTCCTGAATTACTCATTTGCTGAACCTTTAATGACTCTTATTTTCATATTGAATCTGCAAATACATATTATATTCAATTTCAAAGAACAGACTATGCACTTGATTCCCCCTTTAATTAAGGCAATTAGCTAATGACGTCCAGGTTGATTCATTTAATTTTCATAATTTCGATACTTTTTCTAATTATATTACTCATTTTGTACAGATATATTTATTTATTTATTATTATTATTATTTTTTTTTTTTTATGCATATTTTTGTTATATATTTACTGTCCAAAATTAATTAAATATTCGGATTGTTTTGTGACTATTAATTTTTTTTTAACTTTCATTCAATCAAATAGATTTAAGTTGTAAATGTAATAGCTACGGCCCGGATTTCAATGCAAAATGCATAGTTTTTTGGGTGATCTTCGGAAATGCTTTCCAAGTTCACATTTTGTTTCATGTGACAGAGATCTCAAAACTGAAATTTTTATTTTGCATTATTTTGCTATTTTTTCATTTTTAGGGCATATTTTAGAATTTTACGGTTTTAATGCATATTTGAACAGTATCCTACGATTTGAATATATATATATAATATCTGTACATAATACGACTCAATAATTTAAATTTGTTTGATTCCAAATATTATCCACGTTTTTTGGTTTTTTTTCTTAAAAATACCTACAAATCTCTTTATAATTTAATAATAACTGCTATAAAGTCAGTACCTTCTATCTTTATTTATGGTAACCCGGACTCGACTAACCGGCAGCGCAAATAATAAAATAAATATTGAAATATTAAAATAAATAGAATTTTTTTCAGGGAATTTTCGCGGTAAAATGCAATTTTTAAGGGCATTTTTACGGTGAATTCGATTTTTTAAAGGCCATTTTTGACTGTTTTTTGACGATTTTCAATGCATTTAAATCCGGACACTAGTAATAATTATATATATAAAAAAAAAAAAAAAAAAAACCTTACTGGGCTCCAGTAACCGTTTAATTGAATAAATGTCCCTGTCAGACGGACGTTTATTTTATGCGACATATTATTATTATTATTATTATTGTGTACTTTGGTTCGGTACTCGCGCGCGTGGTCGTAGAAATGCGGCGGCGGTCAAACAGCGGATGAAATTAATTCGATTTAGATCGAGTAGGACGTGTAAATATATGCTCAGACGAAACGGTTTTAATCTATACGACGAGTACATAACATAATATGGTCGCCGAGACGATTGCTATATTGTTGTATACGAGACCGTGTAGTTAAATATTAACATATGCGACGGAATCGGATGTGAAGGAGTGGTGCGGGGGGGGAGGGTAGACGAAAATTCGTACGCGAATTTACTACGCGCGACCGCAGGGAATACGCATGTGCACGTGATGTCAAACGTCGTTCGACGAACGAACGGTACCTGCACGAAGACGCGCGTACGAATTCACTCGATAAAAATTACACGTTTCCGCGGATTTCGCAATTTATTTTTACATTCTTATAGGGGAGCAAATAAACTTAGTGATGCTTTTACAATGATATTTGTTTTTTCCATTTTTTCCCTTTTTTTTCTGTAAACACTTTTTCGTACAAAAACACTTATTCTAATGTTGCGCGAACAAGTAAATTTTTGAATCAGATATTCGGCTCTAGACGGTACTTATAAAATATTGTTTTTTGAAATTCGCAATAGTATTTTTTCAAACTCAGGGAAAAACTACCCAAAACTGTTCATAAACTCCTTTCAATTTTTTCTTTTTCTTTTTTTTTTTTTTTTAATCTAAACTTCATAAAAATTTAAGTATAGGTGTACACAATAATATAAAGAATATTTTTAATGTAAGAAAACTCTTTTTTTTCCAGTTGTAGGTTAATATATCTCCGAAAAATATCCCTGGTTAAAAAAATCTTACGTTAGGTTAGATTATGTCCAGAAAAAAAATATCTCCGATCAATATTTATTTTAAAGTAATATATCTACAATAAAATATATCTTTTCGAAAATATGTATTTAAAAAATTAACATTACACATTTATTATTATAATTTTAAAATTAAAATCAGTCGAAAATGTATAGTTAAAAGATCAATGCATCTTAAATTCTGCTCTTTTCGCTTCGTATTGTCAATTTATTCTACTATCCATAATAATCTGTCGTTATGATCTTTGTACATTTTTTCTCGGTTTTAACTGGGGTTCCTAGTGACATATTTTATTGAGGTATTTTGTGATTAGAAATATGTTTTCTCAAAGATAGTTTTCTGGAGATAATTTGACCGGCCACCGTCACCAAAAAATCGTTTTTTCCTGTTCTCGGCTTTTTTGAACGAAGTGAAGAAGCTGTTTTTACAATGATGTTTATTTATTATTTTTGTTTTTTTTTTTTTCTGTAAACCTATAAACACTTATTTATCACACACTTGTCCAAAAGTTTTAATCAGCAACTTTTTGAAACTGGATTTGCCTCTAGTTAGTACTCTAAACAGGTCATTTTTAAAATTCGATGTACCAGCCACGAGTATCCTTTCCGAAGTGCAAAAAAATGCCCATGATGCGATGTATATCAACTCTTTTAATTTTCCTTATTTTGAAATTTTTTCACCGTCTTTCGGACTGTTATTTACTTGACGAGATCAACGTGACGAAATCTCACGCCCCGGGTAACTCCTTCTGGAACCCGTTTTCCCGAAGTTATTAACATATTATATTTTATTCCAAACCGCACGTGGTTAAATTCAACGCGTATTTTCGCGACGACCTCTTAAAACGATGACTTATTAATTATTCTGCGCCGCATTGCACCGGCAAAACGTAATTATTATTTTACTAAACGGATTATCAGCCGTGTGCACGCACGTGTACTCAAGAAATTAATTTCTAATTAATTACTCGCGACGTGAAAATAATAACGACTAGTAGTGTTTAAATATTTAATTTTTATCTTAATTGGAAATAGTATAATTTAAACATTGATCGAATTATGCGCGATACACGTACGCTCGATGTGGTTTGATGAATTAATATTATTCGTGGCAGCGATTATTTCCGTAAACCTATCAATAATTTCTCGATTGTCACTCGGTTAATTTTGAAATAGGTAATAAATTAATAAAATGTTGCTAACGTGTTGATTTACTTTTGAAACTTCCAAAAGTCAATGTTTTCTCGGCTTAAAGTGTGGTTAACTGAAATTGTTTTGCTTTTTTGATTTTTCAACGTCAATTTCGGTAATTCAACGGATTTTTGAACAATTTTCTACACTACAGAGCGGAAAAAATCATTAGTTTTGAGTTTATTTTGCATTATGAGTGAAACGTAGAAGCTAGTGTTTTTTTAAATTATCTTAGTTTTCTATATTTATTTTTAATATTTTTTTTTCTGCAAACACTTTTTTGTATACAAAAAGTTATCCAAAATTTGATCAGATTTCCGCTCTAAATGGTAAAAGATGTCATTTTTCGAAATTCTCAGTAGTTTTTCAAATTTTGGGAAAACTACCAAATATTTTACCAAAACACCTTTAAAACTATTTTTTTCTTTTTATCCACGCTTTATGAAATTTAAATACAGATTGACATTGATAATATGAAGGAAATTTCGCAGAAAAAAATGATTTATGTGTGAATTTTTTTGTCATTTTTTCAACGCTCTAAGGGTTGACATTTTTTATTCCTTGCGTATCGTTTTCGTCTAAGTATCGGTTATGTACAGGTTATTAAGCAGCTTTCACTGAGCAAAAACAAAAAAGAGGTCAACAAAAAGGAAACGAAAATTGTAGGTACGTTCACCGGAGTGGAAAATATCTTAATCAGGTCCTTTTATAACCAATTATTGATGTTTCAACTCGTTTCGTGTACTTTTGAATGAGAATAAAAATATATATTTTTTTTAATAATTTTTTGCCTGCGCTTTTAAATCGTTATTTCTAAGAAATCACCTCCTAATGATGAGATAATGTGCTAGGAATTCACTACGATGACGACGTGGGTATTACCTAGTAGTATCCTGATACTTATTCCAGTCTCCATTTGTACCGTAATCAAATCGTTCCTTCTTATACCACTCCCGGGAAAATTTATCTAGAGTATTTGTATCCCTCTGATAGGGTGAGATTTCTTAAAAATATTTTTATTTCTAAATAAAGTAAATGATTCTAAAATAATCAAATATTAACTAAAAACTGTACTTTAAAAAGGATTTTTTTTTTAATTTTCTCTATACTTTTCAAAATTGGTGAAACACTACTGTCTTTAGTCAAAATTTGTGTAGGTTTTTTTCAAATTTTAAAAAACTTATTGAAATTCTCCCAAAATCAACTATTTAAAAACAATCAAGAGAAAATGTTCAATTTTTCGAGTGGCCGGAAGAGACTTCTGGAACAAGTATTTTTCTCTGATTTAGTGTTTGATGTCCTCTACTTTTAATATTTCGAAGATGCTATGAAAATGGTGACGGTATGATCGTATTAGGATAATAATTATGCTCTCCAATAAGGACGTATTATCCCCGACGAGATTATCCTTCCTATACCTTACAATTTTTCCAGGACGAAACATTATCCTAAGAGGTTTTTGACCTTGGAAATCATACGAAGGGATGGTATGATTGTCCTGAGGCGTTTATACTCCCTTGGTAAGGTTGCCTAGTACATTTATACCATCTCAAAGGGGTAAGATTTTCCTTGAATATTTTCTCCTAGAGTTCAGAATTTCTCGCGAAATCATACTGAGTGATGTTAAGATTCACTTGGGTTTTTTTTGTCAACGGGAAATGCGATTTTCTTGGATAATCTCACACTCCCTCCCCCCCGTTTTGGGGTACACACGACCTTAGAAGATGACGTGACTAAGGGTGAAATATACCTCGGTAGAGGTATCCGCCGGACGACCGACCCTTATCCGTCGATAAGCAGTGAGTGACTTTGTACCCGGATTTTCGTGTACGCACGTCAACTCGCACTGCATGAAAACGATAATATGACTCAATTATAATAATATAATTTAACGACGATATTCGCGTGTAATCCGTCCGGTTTCTCGACCGTGAGTAATAGGGTACGACGCCGCCGACGCGACCGCGGTCGGTCTGGCGAACGTGTATTAAAACTATACCAAAACTAATTTACTGTAAAACCGTTCCCGTCTTTTCCCCATTGAAATCCGACCCAATTATTTCGATAATAAGCCCGGTTCCGGATTAATAGTGGAGACCAATAGTACAGAGTCGTTTAAAGTTTAATCGGCTTTTTTTTTCTTTTTTTTTTTTACATTAGTTCAACCGGTGTGTGTGTGTGTGTGGGTACGGTGTCTTATTGATGCGTAATTTTTCACCACCTACTCACGTTACGAACATACAAAAGTATGGTAAAATGCCATAAAAACGTCGTACAGGCGTGTAACTAGTAGCATCAGATAATAATCGTTAATAGACGAGTATTGTAAAGGGGTGTGATTTTTTGAGCGTGCTCAACCCCTTTTTTGGCGTTAAAAATGTGAAAATTTAGATTTTTTTTCGGTATGTTCAATTTACTATAAAAATAATTATGTGTTTTCAATATATATATTTTTTTTTTCTATGTAATATTTAAAGATGTCCAGTGGGAGATACAAGTTTTTTTTTTCAAATGACAACCTCCTACTTTAACTGTGAATTTTCATTCGAGGTTATTTTTCTGTAAATTTAAATGTATTGAAATCGAAATTCAAACGAGCAGTTTTTGAATTATTCAAATTTTAGAATGGAGGATGTCGTACTTTGAATATACATTACGATAGGTAGGTAGATAACTAAAATATATTATGGATCTAAGAGACTATTTACCTTAATACTTAAATTTAAATTATTCAAAAACTACTCGTTCGAATTTTGATTCGGTACATCAAAATTCACAGAATTATAATCTGAATAAAATTCCGCATTTAAAATAGGGGGTCGAAGTTTGAAAAAAAAAATAAGTTTGTATCTCCACAAGACATCTTTAAGGTTACACGAAAAAAAATGAGTTATGGAAAATATAGTAATTTTCGTAGTAACTGGTATATTCCAAAATGAAAAATCCTAATTTGGGCAATTTTACGGCCGAAAATGGAGATATACACACTTAAAAAAAAAATCATCCTGATATGATAGTTTTAATAATGAAAACAATATGGTGAAATCGTAAGCTATTTGCAAGACTTATCTCACCAAAATATATAAAAATTAGGCAAGTTAGGATTATTATTAATTTTACTAATTTTTATGACCTGTTTAATGATTGCACGTTTAAAATATAATATGTGATCGCATTTTAAGAAAACTAAAAAAAAGAAAATAAAAACATTAAACCGGGTTGAAGAGCATAGAAAATGTAGTGCTATAGATGTTTACGTTGACATAAATCTGGCTACCCTTAAAAACGGACCCAAATCGTGCTTATGGATGTGAAACGAGTTCGTGTTTTGAATGATTATCGGAAAACACGCAAACTTTTCTACACCACGAGCCCCTCTGTCTACAACTACTCTCGACACCGGGCCAAAGCCGAATTCGTGATTATTTAAATGCGCGAAAGCGAAAAACTTGTTATCTTTTCGGATGAACTGGCACCGTTCGATGCCAACGCGACACTACTCGCTGCAGTTCACCTCACCGACGACGTTACGTCACGAATTTCACCGAATGATAACGTCATCGAGTGTAGTTCAATAGAAGCCTTCCATTTAGGGCTCTTGGTGATTATTGAATTTGGTAATCATCAATAGATTATTTTTATACACTCGATTATCATCGATTGATCGATAGTAATCCAAATAATCGATTATTGTACTCGAATAAACGTTAATAATAATCGACTAATCGTTAGTGTACATAAAATATATAAATTTAATAAATTATATATTCCCATTTCCTTTTTACGAAATTATATTTTATAACATTTATATACTTATTTCACAACGTGTTTTTAATTTTATACATTTATTTTGTTCTATGTTATTTATTTTTATGTCCATGTGAGTTTATTTTCATATTCATTTATTCAATATTATATTAGTGTAACAAGAAAATAGATATAACATTTATTATACTCTAGGCTAAGTTATACATTTTTTTTTTTTAATATGTCTACTATTGTAAACGAGTATAAAAACGTTTTTTATCATTAATATCGTCAGTAGTCGAATAATCCAATAATCATAAATAATAATAATTATTCCAATTTATCGCGTAGAAAAATTATTTATTTATTTAGTTCAATATATTTATTAATTTTTTTATGTCATTACTGATGTTTCCGCGGTCGCATTATAACTTCTCTGAAGTATAGCATACAGCCTCCCAATTTTGATTTCGAGAGGTAAAGATTCCGTAGAGCTCGACGATTTTCGAAAAATCTGACGAAAAAATTTGGACGGCCCTAAGTGATTCAGTCTTAGCACTCAAAAATATTTAGCGACCGCAGGATTTTTTTTTAGGAAAACCGTAGAAAAGTGCGGATTTTGTGTTAAATCAAACCGAAAGATATAATAAAATTTTTGTTACGACTTTTAATAAAAAAATCGATTCAAAGAAATTTCTCAGTTAGTTTTTTTTCCACCCGGGATCATGCATCACCTTCTCCCGCCGAGTTGATTCACCCCTTTTAAGAACCACTTAATCGGACTCTAGAACAGTGGCCATTCCTCCGGTGTTTTTTTGCACCGGAGTATATTGAACGAATAAATATTTAAGCCCCCCCCCCAAATTTGTATTCTATCCTCACCATTAGTTCTAAAATCCGAGCCTTAGAAGAAAGAGAGAGAGAAAGAGAGAGAGGAATCTCGCTCGCGTTCCGATTATGGAAAATATTAAAAAGTAAAAAGCAAAATATCGAGCCCGCAGTTATTTATTCAGCTAGTATTTGCTCGTGTATTGTATTAATTATTATTTACGCGACCCACACCTTATTATGGTAATTAAACGCGTTACACGTGGTAATTTATTTAACGGCGAACGATGACGTTATCGCGGCGACGATAATAATAATCGTGTTAACCGTCGGCCGCTGCTACGTGATTTTTTAATTATTGTTTTTTTTTTTTTTTCAAATTAATTCGATTATTCTCGCCCCGAGCATGAACGTAGAGGGAAAAAAATGAATAATAAAAAAAATTCAATTATTTTAACGTCACACAACCGTTCGCCGTTACAGCACACGCGAATTGAATTACACAAATAAATAAATAAAAATATGTGAAAAACCGAACCGAACCCAGTATTAATATTATTACGTCGTTTGCTTCGTGTGATTTTTTTTTTAATTCCCGCGCTCGATCGCATTCGTCTTTTCCGCGTACGACTACTACTAACTAATACCCTTTTGAAACGTACGTCATTAATCGCGTAGCACATGCGTCGAATTCGTTTTGTCTTATTTCAACGCGTGCGTTTAAATGTTTATATTATATAATTGTATAATATATCAAAGTTATTATTATAATATCCCGTAGCGGCTTAACGATGATAATATACGTCATAATATCACCGACGCACGTGCCCCCGTATATTATGCACACAAGGCCGACGTTAAGAAATTAGTGGCGGGGGGGGGATAAATGCCGACTACAAATACTGTTTCAAAACTTGGAAACAAGCAAATATAAAAAAAAAAAAGGTTATCATCTCTTTTTTCCCGATTTTGCCGTCTACATTAATTTGCGCCGACTGGATCCAAAATGTCACATTTGCCGACACTGAAACTTTCCAAATAATTGAAGTGGAGGGGTACTACACTCTCATCCCTCTAAATCCGGCCTCTGTATGCCCGTGTGTTTTTAACGACAAATACTTTAAGCGCGGCGCGTACGCGTGTGCTATGGGGTGTTTATAGTGACGACGTCGGTAAAATATATTTAGCTGCAGGGACGGCGGCGTAGGGAGAACGGGGAAAATGAACACGTTTACGCGCATGCACTTAGGTAAAAGTACTTATATATCAATCGGCGGCGAACTAAAGGTGGCCGCTGAACTTTTGGTCACATTGACCCAAAAACCAACACGTTTGGACACATAAAATAAAAGGTATTTAATAATTTTACCTGGTAAATCAGAGAACGTTTGGGTACACATATCGTCAGTCTAATTCGCAAAGGTCGTATCTCCTTTATTTTTAATTTTGGGATTATTTAATTATAAAATAGAGAAAAAAAACTGCGTCCGATAAAACAATAAAATATTTGATATCATAATTGTATCCTCCGTGAAATTAATAATTAGAAATCGACGTATCTCCAATGTATTATAAGCCGTCGAAAATCTCCATATAATTTTATAATGTAGGTATAAATATTATTATGTCTTGATATCAAAATAATGTTAAGTTTTTTGGTAATTATCTTTAAGTTTACTTTTAAGTATTTTTAGTTAACTATATTCTTTAGAATAATATATGATAATAGTACTAGATAAGTTAAGTAATCATTAAGAAATGTCATCTAAAAGTCAAAAGTTACTGGCATTAGCCAAAAATCCTAATTTTACTACTACTAATTCATCCAAACAAATTTCTAATGAACTCTCTAAAGTATCTGTTACTAACATGACTGTGCTTCTGAAAAATATACAATATTTTTCTGATGCTTTTAATACCAAAACCTCTAATTTACAGACAGAAGACAACTTACAAGGTTTGTAATACACTACTTCACTAACTTAATATATTAATAATATTGTTTTTAACACAAATAATTTTATGTTTTCTCTATAGATTTTGATGTTGATAACACTGAAAACTTAATCTGATTAGGCAGTGGATTAGAAAGTACTATGTACCCAAACGTTGTATTGATTTTTGGGGTCTGAAAAAAAGTGTACCTAAACCTGTGTTCCCAATCGTTCTCCCGGATCACAGGTAAAAATATTGTTTTGTGCCCAAACGTGTTACGGCCCTAAAGGAGATCCAGAGAAACGGCTGCTCCGCCAATTTTCGGGGTGGGCAAGTGTTAATTTTTACCGTAACAATATACATTACTCTAGAAACAATGAAGTTCTGATAAAAACGAAATTATAATAATAATATAATACGAACAGCGTGTTATTGAAGAAAACGCAGATGTATGCGATTCTGATGGTAGTTCAAAATTTGTCGTTAACTATGCATCGACACCACTTGTCGCTCGAACACCGCGAACGATCATTTCGTTTCCGGCGGCAACTCGCACGACGTGACGACGATAAAGACCCGTTAAACATAATAATATATAATATCCCGAGCAGGTGGTGTGATCACTTTTATAAAACGATATTAAATAATATGTTTTCTGCCGGTTTCTCGCCCAATGATAAACAGTTTCGATCGCGTGATGTGTATACAGGGTGATTTTTTAAGCGTGCACACCCCCATTTTTGGCCGTAAATATGCAAAATTTGGGATTTTTTTTTCGGCAATGTTCAAATTACTATAAAATCAATATTTTTCATAACTCATTTTTTTATGTCACCTTAAGGGTATTCTGTGGAGATACAAACTTTCTTTTTTCAAATGGTTACCCCCTATTTTAATTACGGAATTATATTCGGGTTATTTTTCTGTGAATTTGAACGAGTAGTTTTTGAATTATTCAAATTTAAATATTAAGAAAAATTGTCACTTGGGCACATATATTAATTTATTCGTAATAGGTAAATAAGGTAAGACGGCCTGACTAATTAATATTTTGTAAATGTAAAATTTAATCTCGTAAACACGACATGATATCTATGAACATTTTGACTAATTATTTCTGATTAAAGGTTAATTGAGTAGATTTATAATAATTACGAACTACATACGTAATTAAATAAATATGTGCCCAAGTGACAATTTTTCCTTAATATTTAAATTTGAATAATTCAAAAACTACTCGTTCAAATTTTAATTTCAATACATCAAAATTCACAGAAAAAGAACCCTAATATAATTCCGTATTTAAAATAGGGGGTAGCCATTTGAAAAAAGAAAGTTTGTATCTCCACAGGACACCCTTAAGGTGACATGAAAAAAATGAGTTATGGAAAATAATGGTTTTTAGAGTAACTTGAACATTCCGGGAAAAAAAATACCAAATTTTGAATTTTTACGGCCAAAAACGGGGGTGAGCACGTTTAAAAAATCACCCTGTATATGCAGTTTAAAACGAGCGCGCGTACACGTTATTGGCGTTACGTTATATACTGGCGGCGAACGAGAAACGTAATCGGTTGTCGGACCACCACTCCAAAGGGAAAGTCAAAAGGGTGGCGAACGTGTGTCCAAAATGTCGGGGTCGCTATAGTAGGAAATATTCAATTACACACGCCTACGCATATTTTCTGCAACGCACAAACACTCGCGAATATGTGTATATTTATCTGTATACGACGGTATGTCCCAAAAGTCCCGTTTCGCATTTTTTCAATTTTACATTTTTTCTCATTTTTACTCATTAGAACAGTTGTGTAATACAGAAGGGAGAAAATATTCCAAAATCTTAGACCATTTTAATTTAGGATAAATACAAAATTTTAGTATTTCCTTGTTTTTTGTAATAAAATTTTAAATTATTTATATTATTAGCTGAAAATTTAACATAATTTCATTAAAATTATTATCTCAAATGAAACTGAAAAAAAAAATGGTAAACAGAAAATCAATTTTTTTTTTTTTTTAATAACCGTTTAAGCATTTAATTCTTAATCAGGTGGAAATAATATTTATTTACGAAAATTTTCCTCACATGTGCTTGACGAATAATTTTTACAAGAATTTAAATTTTGGAATTTCGGCTCACGTGACGTGTTTAAAAATCCCGAACAATAGCAGATTTCTCTTCCTCTATGTTACACGTATCATTTTCGATTAATTGTTTTTTAGGCCGAAAAATCGTAAACCCATTTCCTAGTGTATAAGTGGACTAACGTTTACGTTTCTGTTATTTCGTTTGAGATGATTTTTTTTCGAAAATTTTCCAAAATCTCTCACACTCACCGAGAGTACTCTTCACCCGAGCAGTAGAGGAAACACCGATGGTTCGTATTATGTCCATTATTAAACCATTTTTTTTTTTTTTTTGTCTCTGTAAACGTGACTAATGTATGCATCCTCCCCCCCCGCCAATCGCAAACGTGCAGTCGACGGGCATAACCGGACGAAAATTTCCTACCACGCCGCTGTTACCACTAGTGTATATACGTAGTATGGTGTACGCGAGGAATTCCAAATAAATACAAACGTCGTTCCGGTGACGGCGACGGCGGCGAAACTTTGGTGTCGGCGGCGGCGCAAAAATATTCCATTCTCGTCGGTCCATAAATTACCGCACGTTTGCCGGCGTGCGTTCAAATTAGTACTCGCCCGCGCCGCCGCCGCCGCGATCGGACGACGACTTTGCCGCCACGGCCGTCCGTTTTGGAAAATCATTAAAAACCTGTCGCCCCCTCCCTCCCCCCGCCACCCACAGGCATACAAACACCCTTCATCGATGAATCGTTCGTGTTCCGCGCGCAGGTGTGGGTGGGGGGGGGACGTAGAGAGCTTTTGTATATTATATTGTTCCGGTAAATTATGACCGTAATTAAAGTGCTTAAGCTTATGGTGAGCGCTTAAGACCACCGCCGCCGCCGTAGTCGGGTTCCAGATTTCGGTTTTTTTTTTCGGTTTTCCGCCACCGATTTTCTTCTTATTATTATTACTATTCCCATTTTCTTCGCCCACCCCCCCCACCCCCTCGTCCCACGGCTCACCCTCTCTCGTTCACCGTGCCCGCAAAGTATAAACAACAATCTCGTGATTACCAACTCAGCATCCGTGAATCGGGGTACTCGGTCGGTGAGGGGAGGGTGCAGAGGATTATTAACGGTCGAAGCACAGGGATTCGACGCCCCAGGAATGCGTGTACAGCTGGGACTGCCAAACTCTGGTCAAAATCAATCGTTAACTCCCTTTTGTAACGGAAAAATAAATTTCAAATTTGGGGAAAAATATGACGCGTCTTATTTTCAACGTTTTTTTTTTCAATTTCAAATTTTATCTTGGGATTCAATACCGATTTTCACAATATTAATCGATACCAAAGCAAAAAAAAAAAAAATATATTTCTGTAGAGTTTAGAAATTAAAGTTGAATATGATTCGAAAGTGACTAGTTTCATATAATTTCTACATTAAACTACTGTGAAAAAAATAAAAATAAAAAATGTTTCATTCTCTAAAGAAAATTTGTTCACGAGTTTAAAAACATGTAAAGAATGTTTTGGTTATTATAAAAAAACAATGTTTTTATTGAATTTTTGAGTATAACATGATATAAGAAAAATCTTATAAAAATACAAATGTTTTCAAAAATCTCAAAAAGTACCTAATCAAATTAAAAAAAATAAATAATATAAAAATCAAACTGTATTACTGCTATCAGTTTTAAAATTAAGACTAAATTACTAAAATGGATTTCATAAAAATCTAGTTCATGGCATATTTCACCGTTTTTAACACACTTTGGAGGCAGTTTTTACTTGTTTTCTTATTTTATATTGATTTTAATGTTTTTTTTTCTTTTTTTTTTTTGCATTTTGAATTTTATAGCAGATTGTTAAACTTTACTAACTAGTGGTCTATCTCTGTTATACGTACTGTAGAACTCAGGTACTACACTAATAATATTTCCAATCTCGAATTCTAGGTAAATGTTAATAGGAAAATCAGTTAACCTACTAAAAAAACGTACAGCTTGTTCATGGTACTTTTTCATCTTGGTAATTTAACATGCTGCGTTTTTTCGTAGGTCGATTTTAAATTTTCTAGATCACATTTAATGGGGATTTAAATCGACGGAATTCACTACACGTCGTAGTAAAAAAAAAAAAAAAAAATAGAATGAAAGAAAGAAAATCAGAAATTTTCTATTTAATATAAGAATAACGAATAACTCAATTTTTAAAATTTGACTATACTTGGGAAACGCGAGGGTTTGATAGAGGTTGATGGATGGTGACGTTGGAAGCGTAAGTTTGAAATCAACTTTATTCATACAAAACTGTAATTTATTATGTTCCATGAGAAATGAAATGAACATTATTGCAAAATCACAAAAACTCGACTTTAAGTTGAAAGTATATATACTTACATACTCAATCGTATGACTCTGGTCTTAAAAAAAAATTTGTATTTATAAAACGACTCTAATAAGAATAAATCAATTGTCTAGTGCATGTGAATAAACAATAATTGTTTATTCAATTATTGTTTTCAAACGTATGAAAAGATTGAAAACAATAGTAAAGTTGAGTTATAGGGAATGTCTTAATATTAGCAGTGGAAATATCGTGTGAAATGTAGATAATATAATGCTAGTCGTCTATTAACGAATATTATACCTGGTAAACTTCTCTATATAGATAAATGTGTTTAATAATAGTTTCTTTAAAAATTCTTGTTTATTTTATATATTTATAACCCCGTTCTTGTTTACGCACAAAGTTAACATGTCTGGGCGTATAGTTTATTGGGTTTAATAGTTCACAATAATAAAAGAAAAAGACTTCTTTAAGAATATATATATTTAAATTAACTTTTGACAATGCCAAGTTGACCAAACGCAAAATTAACTTTTTTTGATTCGTTAACTCCTTGGTTTTTTTTTTTTTTAATCAACTTAGCCGAGTTAAAAGAAAATCCATTAACCCGTTCAACCTCGGTAATTAGACTCTCAAGCTTTCGTGCGCGACGGCTTAAGACCGCCGCCGCCGGTTACAAGATTTCAGTTTTTTTTTCTCGGCACCAATTTTCTTCGTTTTTATAATTATTATTATTATTTTTATTACTATTATTATTATTATTATTATTCTTTTCTCTTTTCCCCCTCTCCTCTCACCACTGACCCACGAACATGCATAAACAATCTTGTGATTACGGTGGCTTTACCCACCTGTACCGTGCACCTACGTCGTCGGAAGCCAGGATTAAAACCGTCCAGGATGGGGTGGTACACACCTTTATAATACGCGTATATACAGGGTGTTTCACGAAAATTTGCTCAGCCAGGGCTTGGCCCTTATTGCACTTAAAAACCTTTAAAACATGCGCTAATATTATGCTACAAAAGTTTTTTAAAAAAATTTTCTAAGAGGTTCGAATAAAAAAAACACAACTTTTACATGAAATTTATACCGTTTTTTTCGCTTTATCTTACTCGTATCCGAAATTAGTCCAATTAATTAAACAACCAAAAAGTTATAAATTTTGGATATTTGAAGAAATTTCGATATAATGAATAATAATGTCATGGCGTCATAAGAGCTGTTAAAAAACGAAATATGTCCAATACTTTCAAACGTATAGTAAGCCCAAAAAATGACTTATTTGTTTGAAAAGGTTTAGTTGTATACACGTGCAAATGTCTCTTGTTGATAATCGGTGAATAATTCAAGTTTCCAGGAATGTTATTTCATATTATATAGTTGAATTTGTATAAGATATAAATCTGATTCAAGTTATACACTACGCATAACATCAATCGTCTGTATAAATATCGTATTTTAATTTTTAAATATTTAATTTATAATTATAATTATTATTCACACGATCTATCTGTTTAAATTAAGTAACATTTAAATTTTTTGAATAATCAGTAAGATTAATGTTTGAATTTTAATGCACTGAAAATGGCCATAAAAGTGACATTTATAAATATCTTAGATTATAACCAGTTTCACAAAAAAATTTTCAAACAAATTGCTAAAATTAAAAACAATAGTTACTACTCAGATCCCATTGTTCTTCAAAAATAACTAACAAAACGAACAAAAACCAAAATAAAATAACCATTATTATACTTATTTTCTTAAGACAAATAACAGCTCTTTACTCATAATGCATTAGTGTAGTCGAATATGTGTGTATGTAGTTGTTAAATTTAAAAACGAATTTATATATTACAATTTAATATTATTTCCATATTATTAAAGAGTATAGTGAACGAAAACCATAACTATAGTATTTTATGAAAATAAACATAGGTATTAAATCGATCATTTTTCGAAGGAATATTCCCGAGAGGTTTGGCAATACGCCTTGTTCCCGGGAACATACACTTTGGGGAAGATTCCCGGTGGCACGTCTCTAGTCACACGCTTCTATGCAATATCCGATTTGATATTGCGGATATCCTATTATTAACCTAACCCCATGCGCATCTCGTGTAGTGTATGGTGGTGGGAGGAGAGGTTTCCCACGATACGTTCATTATTAAATTTCATCAGCAGAAGAGTCCCCTTTCTACTAATATTCCCCCTCCTCCCGCTACTTCAACGCACCCGCTTTGATTATCTTAATGAATAAATAAACAATAATAATTGTACGCCGAATACCGGCGACGACGTGTTCGCGGCTAAATTAACAGACGCCGCGGCGGCCCGAGAGAACCTAACTCGGTCGTCAAGGGAGGAAAAAATATACTGCCGTCGGGAAATCAAGACTATATATATATATATATATATTATTATTGTTGTATCGCATACGCGTAGGTATAAAATACTCTGCGGGCGCGGCCGCCGACGATGGTATGCAAATCTAATTTACAAAACGCTCGTAGTTGGGAGGGGGGGGGTAAGTACACGGTGGCATTATATTATATCGGAAGAGGGAAACTGTTTTATATTCAAGGCGTTTCGACGAGGCCACAAAACACTACGTATATAATATTATATTATAATATTAAATATTGTACGAGTACGATCGGCGAGAAGAGGTGACGACGGGGACAAAAGCTTCGAGGCGATTTTCAGAAAAAATGCTTTATTATCGCGCACTCACCTATACACTTGGCACTTCTTCTTTTTCTTCTGATTCCCTTTTGTTCGTCATTATTATACGCGATCATTGCCCGCGCAACAAACACACATTTTTCCTGGTGTCGAACCGCAGTGCCGCCCCGTCACCTTCGCTTCGTCGCTCTTTGTCTGAAGAGTATTTGTGTTTTTTATTTATTTTTTTTTTGTATCCGGATTACTACGCGTAAATCCGAATTTTCGTCCGTGTCGACGATTCGACGCTCTCACGCGAATCTACATTTTCGAGAAGAATTAATACTGTGAAGTTTTTTGTTTCGAACGCGGCAATTCGGGCATTGGGCTTTCCGAGTTAAGTGCAAGTTTTACAATACCAGTTTCCCCCCCTACTTTTTTTAAAGTGCTCAGATCGAAACTGCGAATTTTCGGCAGAGAATTACGTCAGTGAATTTCCAAATAATGTACAGTTTAACCGGTGGCGGCACGTAGGTTTTGGTTAGCGGTGAACAGTGCTGAACCTAGATTAATATTTATCTAGATCAGTGTTTCCCAAAGTTGGCTAGAACCACTCTGGCGGGCAATGGAAGGTGTAATATCGATTGAGGGGGGCAAAATTAAGTGGGCAATGGCTTTTTAATTGTCAATATTCTTTCTGCAGTAGTTGTATTGTCATGATGTTATACGAATATAATTAAATATGTAATTTTTCATTACATAATATCATAAATACTCATACCTAATAATAAATATAAATGTTATTACTTTTTATCTCATCAGAATTACTGTTCCGATGCTGATTAGTTTTGTTTGGCCTTATTGTGTTTTCACATAAACAAAAAGAAAAGATCATAGGAAAAAAAAATTGAGGAGGTGGTGGGATGACTTTGAACCTAAAAGGGGAATTGAGTAGAAAAAGTTTGGGAAACATCGATCTAGATAAATTCTTTATTATCTCTAGGTGACTGAATAAATAATTATCTTTCATCTTATCTTAGATAAATAAAAGATTTATCTGAACTAATTATATTTGTCTACATAAATCGAATTTCAAAAACGATTTGTTTTTTCGTTGTTTTTGACTTGAATTGAAAATTAATGATTTAAAATGTAATAATACCCTATTCTTTGTATATTGCTCTAAAGGTCATTTTGATTCTCAAATCGGTTGTTACTGTCAAGCCTCAGTACATCAGGCACATCGTATTAAACTTGATTTTGTGTATATATCTATTACTGTGTAATATTCACAAGTCATTTATATTAAAAACATTATTTTTCTAGGCTCTCGATTCAATTCTATATTCTATACTTTTTATAAATGTTAATTTTAATTATAACCTAATAACCGGGAACTTTATGCGTTTAATATCACGAATATAATATGCCTACATAAATGTACTCAAGTCTATGCCAATTTTATGAATTTAAAATTTGATTTTTATGTATATTTTAGATTTTTTTTTTTTTTTTTCATTGTGCGAATTCGACCAATTTAACCTCTTATAGCTTTTTATCATCCTTAAGTAATAATTTAAATAACGTGTATGTTTTATACTGTAAATTGAGATGAAAAAAAAGAAATGTGCGCAAATTAGAGATTATGTAGTTAGAAATTTATGTTCTAAAAATAACTTAGGTAGTCTACTTAGGAAAAATCTCAAAGTTCACGCCACGTAAAACTCACCCTGTAGGTAATTACCGAGAACAACTCGATTTTCTTGTAAAAGTTCCCGTTTCGACGACAACACGAGCAGATACACCTACTAGCTCAGGGCAAAACGTAAAACCTACAGAAATAACGCGTATGCTTAGCGCTTTATTACATATATATACTTACACACCAAAGAATGAAAATCCTCGTGATTTTATTTGCAAATATTAGTCTGTATTCGTACGATAATTTTATTTACGGCGAGGATTCTTGGTACACGCGCAATAAGGGGTGGAGGGGCGAAACGAAGAAAGCAAATGACATATACCTACGGCGTTTTGTAAATTTACATTTTTGAATCTAAATACATATTTGTGAAACGTGAATTTTTATCACGAACGTATTATAATATTATACGTATATTATATTATATTACCGAATGCAGTGCACGACGTAAGGAAAATAAAAAATAAGTCATTTTAATAATCTTAAGTCTCAAATGTATACAGGGTGTTTTGACGTCGACTACGAGTCGTCAGCCACACTCGGTTAAGCAACGATACTCTAGGTTTTTTTTTCTAAATTATAATATAGATTTTTATAAATTTTTGACGAAGCGAAGGAGCTGGTGTTTTTATAGTAATGATTATTATTTATTATTTGTTTTAGATTCTGAATGAAGTGAAGAAGCTAGTGTTTTTACAATGATGTTTATATTATTTATTTTTTTTTTCTGTGTACAACTTTTCGTATAGAAATACTTATCCAAAAGTTTCGATCAATAACTTTTTGAAACCCAATTTGCCTCTAGATTGTACTTTAGAGAGGTCATTTTTTGAATTTCTCAATTCTTCAATGTTTTTATTTGGAAAAAACTACCCAAAATTTGACAAAAACGACTCGGAAACCATCATTTTTTGATCAGAATTTTATGAAAATTT
>JAIPRM010002516.1:0-21058 GCA_025469315.1 Stegophylla sp. TES_Ste_2020 | reverse complement strand
CAAAATCTTTTTTATAGGATTTTCTATCTATGTTTAAATTTTCATAAAATTCGGATCAAAAAATGATGGTTTCCGAGTTGTTTTTGTCAAATTTTGGGTAGTTTTTTCCAAAAAAAAAATTTAAGAATATAGAAATTCAAAAAACAACCTCTCTAAAGTACAATCTAGAGGCAAATCTGGTTTCAAAAAGTTATTGGTCGAAACTTTTGGGTAAGTATTTCTATACGAAAAATTGTACACAGAAAAAAAAAAATAAACATCATTATAAAAACACTAGCTTCTTCACTTCATTCAGAATCTAAAATATGTATAGTCTACAAGAAAAGAGAGCACTTCACTTGGTTGAATATATTATAAAAATTAATTTTACAGTGTTCATATTGATTTATAATTTGATTTTTTTTAGTAAAAGATATAATTATTCAATTTTTAAAATGTACGACTAGAAAATAATGTTCACATAATACTGAAATTAAAATGTAAAAATATACCTACAATATAACATATTCTCAGTAACTACAGATTGGATTTCCGCTAATGGATATTATGGTTGATTAAAGTTTACTCGTATAAATTGTGAATTTTTACAGCTTAGTTTATAGTTCTTCTATTGAAAGGTTTTAATTTGATGTATTTATTTAGTTTTTGTTGTCATAGATATTGCTTGCGAAAATTTTAATACCAAACAATTAAATTACTTATTATTGTAATTATTATTTTTCAGTATAAAAATTTAATTAATTTTACATTCCAATGCACGTCTGTATAAATGAATGTTTTCTTTTATTTTTTGTGCTTCTGAACTATTTATTTGATACACACACACTTTTTACTGATTTTCCAAACGCCTCCCAAGCAATAAGCAATTTATAGATCTATATCTAAAGCAAGAAAGAAAGCACACACAGAGGTTTCAAAAATATATGAACAACGGTAAGCTAGACTAGAAACCATTCAAGTTCAAAATTTTTAAGCCTGTTCGTCTGAAACAGATGAGCAATGCGAAGACTAGAAATCAATTTAATAGAAAATTGTATTGGTAAAATAACATTTTCTGGATCAGCTAATAATAAATTGATTGTTTATTAATTTCAGTGACTTACAATTGGAGGAAGTTTAGGATTTTTAGATGTTTTTTTAACAGAACGAGCAAACTGCATTAATGCAAATGTATTGAGTTCGTCTCTAATTGTATTTTTACGTAAAATAACTGATGTTAACATTGCTTCAAGATCCCATTGAACATGATCCAATCCATCATCAGTCATTAAACAGTCGGAATCATTGTCATGATTTAACACTAAAATAACAAAACCATTTTATAGTTACAATTCTTATTTCAATAAATATATATATATATATATATATATATTTTATATTTTATTACATGTCAGTAATGTAGTATTTTCTGGAATAACTGTAGGTTTAAGACGGGGCAACGAGAGTTCTCTTTCTTCATTGTATTGTCTGTGCTTTTTTCTAGGTGGTGATATTGATGGTGACAACACTGTTTCAAAAGGTACAATGCCATTGGTAGTTACGTCATCAGAATCAGCATCAGAATCGTCTGCAGTCACCGGAGATGAAGTCTGGCGTGGTCTTGGTCCCGGCTTTCGGCCTCTTCCCCGACCTCTACCTCTCATTCCTCCACGGGTTCGTTTTCTGTGATACAAAAATATTATATTGTATCCAAAATTTTCGTAAGAATATATTAAATATAATAATTATATGATCTAAAGTTTGTAAATGAATTTTAAAACAATTTTATATTAACTTACTTCAGTGGTGGCATTATTGCTTTTCTTACGTTTCTGAGATCTATTTAACTGTACCCGGTTAGTTCTTTAAGATAATTTTTATATTTACCCAAGTTAATCTTACCTTGGGTAAAAATCTTACCCAAGTATTCAAAAATAATTGTTAATACTGAAAAGTGAAAATCCAAAAAACCGATTTTAACGAAATTCTCAATTAGGAATTAAATGCATATACAAATACCGTTATCAATACAAGATGATAAACAATATGTAATCACGGTATAGAAAACAGTGTTTCATGATTATGGTATTATTACGGCCAGTGCTAGCACATTAAAAAACAAAATATTCTACGGGCAGCGTGCACCTAAGTTCAAATTTTGATTTAAGTACATCAAAATTCAAAGAAAAATTTCCTGAATAAAATTCTATAATAAAAATAAAGGGAGGTATGCCATTTGAAAAAAATGTAGATTAACTCAATGTCTTCATATTAATAATTAAGTTGATATGGAAAAGATAGTTTTCATAGTACCTAAATTGAATATTCCAAAAAAAAGTCAACATTTTTGTATTTTTACGGCCGAAAAATGGGCTGAACATATTTAATGAATCACCCCGTTTACATGTATATTGTACATTATAATATACTTAATCATGATAAAAATACTAAAATCACGATTATTTATAATCATGGCTAAAATGCACTAATCAATAAAATCTCGATTATTGAAAAGTATAATATTTTCAGTTTGGATTGTTTTCGTCTATTTTTACGCAGGAAGACAACACTGAAAATTATGACAATTGTATAATATTATAGTTATGCCTATTGTTTTAGATTCTGAGTGTAACGAAGAAGTGAGTTAATTTTAAAATGATGAAGGGGCGTTATTTTAAATTTTTTCATGGGATGCAAAACCAATATTGAATATTTAAAAAGGTTAAAAACAATTTTTTCTGAATTAAAAACTTGAAGTTATACATGAGTTCAATTGAAAAAAAAAATATTTTATGTGAAAATTAAGAGTTGTACATAGTTTTAACTTGCCGATTGTAAAAAAAAATTTCTCATATACCTATTAAGAAAATTGTAAAGAAAATTTGATCACTGATAACAAAATACGTAAACATACAGCATCAAGAATTAAACATTTTAGTAGGAATCAAATTAGAAAAAATGCATTGTTTCCAATAATTATCTTAATAGTTTTTGAATTTTAGATTCTGAGTGGTAACAAAGAAGCTTATGATTTTTTAATGATATTTTTTCTCTCCCTGTAAACTTTTTCATGTAGAAATACTTAATCAAAAATTTCGATCTGTAACCATACATAATAGTATAATACATAATATCTGTGTGTTCAGTAATATAATATTATATAATATATATACCTATATCACGGACATCCCGACATCCGTGATATATATACTATTCTTATCTATGTGTACAGAGTTGATAAGAAATAGTTATAAGCATGGTTTTAAAAAAACCTATAGCGTGGTTTTATAAATCATGGATATTATAAGCATTTAAGCGTCACTGCGTGAAGCATCTCCGAAACGTATTCAAATAATCGTAGTCTGTAGTCTGTACTGAAGCATAGAAGTCTGTAGTACTGGTCTATGGTAGTGTATAAAAAAAGAAGTTATAACAAGTTCCTATTTCCTATTGTTATTACATAATTGTATGTAGTTTTAGGGCTTAATAACTTTTTAATTCATATTTAATGCATTACATAAGGTATCATTAGTTGTTGTTTTTTACTATTTGTTTTTTAAATGTTAAAAGTTTTACGTTCCTAAGACATCAGTATTTTTATTTCAAGTGATAATTGTATTATTGATATTTATTGATTTCTGTTTCGACAGATCAACACACTTTGAAATACACGTGTAAGTATTTGGTAATTCTATTAAAAAATGCTGTTATTTTTGTGGTTTATCGATTAACATTATAATACAAATAGATTTATTCACAATAGTTGTCCAAAACAATACAAATTAAAATTATTATTAAGTACACAAAATATTTAAAAAAAATAGGTATTGATCAAGAGTACCTCTTAGGAAAATCTAGTGATAATTTGTCTGTTACTGTGTGGTTGAAATTTAAAAAATGTGTTTTTGAAATTTCAATAGGTACCTAGGCAAAACTTGACTTTTCATGCATTGATTATTTCATTGAATTTTTTGTTTGTAGGTATTATAAAAAATTATTAGCAGTTTTGTTTTAGACTAATAAATTCTGTTAGAAGTCTCATATTATTAGGTACATGTTCTACTCTATCCACCTAGTTGTTATTATAGATAGATTATTATAGATTTTTTTAAGATAATCATCCCCTCATTTTCCAAAGTTAACTTGATACATAAATATTTTCCCGTATTTTTTCAAATTATGTATGTAAATTTTATTTTATTTTTGTAAGTACCTAGGTATCAATGATTTGATATTAGTTACCTATATAGCTAGGTATAGGTATATCAGCTATGTTATTGAGACTACATTTTCCCTCTGTTTTTAGAATAATATTAAAAATTCCATGTGTGTGGTTATTTTTCAGTCTATCAGTAGAAAGTAGAAATGTAGGAAATTAATCATGCATCTTATTATATTATACTTACCTACTTATTTTATAACTTGATTTCTTGATTACACTTATTGTAGGTAATAAAAATTGATTCCATTGTACCTATTTTATTTTCATAATGTTAAATGTATTTTTGTCTTATCAAATATTTCTCTGGGTATTTTTCTAAAATAAAATTATTTTTGAGACATTTAATCTTTTATACAATTATTTAATTAAATTATATATTAATTTTTTTTAGAGAATTATTGGAGTACCTCTAGGCAAATACTTACGTGTTAAAAATCAAAATGGAAAGTACATTAAAATTTGATGTGATTGCTTCTTGTAAAACTTCACGAGCTCGTACAAGTTTGATGAAATTGCCCCATTATACAGTGGAAACTCCAGTTTTTATGCCTGTTGGTACTAAAGGATCAATTAAATCTCTTTTGACAGATCAGCTGGAAGATATTGACTGTCAAATTATTTTAGGTAACACATATCATTTAGGATTGCGGCCTGGAACTGAATTATTAACAAAAGCTAAAGGACTTCATAATTTTATGGGTTGGAATAGGGCTCTTCTAACTGATTCTGGAGGTTTTCAAATGGTTTCATTATTACATATGGCAGAAATTGATGAACATGGGGTTAATTTTGAATCGCCATATGATGGTACAAAAAGTCTATTAACTCCAGAAAAGTCAATTCAAATACAAAATGCAATTGGTGCTGATATAATAATGCAGTTGGATGATGTTGTACCCGCTACTACAAAAGACATTGAAAGATTGGAGGAAGCCACACATAGGACAACACGTTGGTTAGATCGTTGTTTAAGTGCTCATCAAAACCCAGAAACACAGAATATATTTCCAATTGTTCAAGGGGGTCTTTTTGAACATTTAAGAAAGTTAAGTGCCAGTTTACATTTAGAAAGAAAAGTAAATGGTTATGCTATTGGTGGTCTTAGTGGAGGAGAAGCCAAAGATGACTTTTGGAAAATGGTTCTTTTGTCTTCACAAATGTTACCGTATGATAAACCTAAGTATGTAATGGGAGTTGGATTTGCAGTAGATTTAGTAATTTGTTGTGCCTTGGGAGCAGACATGTTTGATTGTGTATTTCCAACTAGAACAGCTCGTTTTGGTTGTGCATTAACTTCAAGTGGTCAGATTAGTTTAAAACATAAAAAATATAAATTTGATTTTGATCCAATTGAAAAAAATTGTATTTGTTCAACATGTAAAACATACACTCGAGCGTATTTGCATCAGATCGTCAGTAATGAGACAGTCTCTTGTAATTTGATATCAGTTCATAATCTAACTAATCAAACACAGTTGATGAAATGCATCCGAGAGAGCATTAAAGAAAACAAATTTCCAGAATTTGTAGAAAAATTCATGTTAAATATGTATCCATCTAAGAATTATCCACAATGGACTATTGATGCTCTGAATGCAGTCGATATAAAACTCAGTTAAAATGTTTTTGTTTGATTTAACTTAAACAATATTTAATTAGCCATTTTAATTCACAAATATTGAAAAATGATAAGACAATATTACTGCTAATTGTTCAAAACTAAATCTCATTATAATTATTTAATTTTACCATCAATAAATGCAAACAATGAATACTACTAATAAATAATAATAATTTAGGTATTCTTGTTTCTCATTAGTTCCTTTATCTTGTTTTTACTCAGATAGTATTTTTCTGTTTATTAAATTTTGTTATAATACCTATTACATTATTGATAAATTTAACTTAATTAGTCGTAATTTACCAAATCTAATTTTACTGATTTATTATTTGGGTATTCTGATTCAAATATTGTATATTACAGTGCTAATTCAATGTGTTCATATTCCGATGTACTTAATGATTCTTGCATATATATATAGTTACAAAGTATTTGTTTTTAAAACCTTAATATTATAGTATTTTAAAACCTTAAGTACTAAACAATAAGTAAATTTATTTTCAAAAATTAATAATATTATATTATAAATTACTCATTGTTCAGAATAAAAACCAACAACAAAATATATAACATTCAAGTATTTGTATAATTGTATAGATATATAGGTTAATTTTCAATTTAAAACAGGAATAATATTAGTCATTCACAAAAAAAAGCACCTTACCTTAATATAATAATATTATAATTTTACTTAAGCATATTTATAGGTAAAGTAGTTGATGATTTTCTTATTTATTTTTTTTCCTTAATATCTACAGAAACACAATAAATATAAAATTACAGTTTTTATTGTTATTTTTTTTTTTCTTAAAAATATAATATGCATTGACATATAAAAATGTAAACATTAAAAGTAGCAATTTTTAGGAACAGAAATAAAAATACTTTACTTGTGACATTTAAATAATAATAACTACAATAAAAATTTATAATATTGAACTACAATAATTAAATTATAAGAATTATATTGTATCACAGTTTTACACAGAAATATTTTGTGTTTTTGTTTTACACATACATTGGAATAGCTATGGTATGGTTAAATTGTTTTAGATTTTCATTCCACCTATTTGGTAGTTGGTTCCTACTGTCTATTATAAAAATTGTAACTTACAAAATACTTAAATGTTTAAATACTTCAAAAATAAATATTAATGTATTTTATATGTTTGACTTTGTTTATTTTTGTAAATATACTGATTACTGTACCTGTAGGTATAAAAGTTTAAATGGATTGTTATCATGAAAAAAAAAATAATAATAAACCGAATGGTTATTTTGCTTAACATTGTATAATATGTTGCGTTGAAATGTAATATCTGATTAATATTTTATTACATTTATTTCATAATTTAGACATTTATTCAGTTAATATGTAGAAGTCCACTGTAAATTTTGTAGAGAGGAAACTCATTTCACTGACACCAAAGTGAGCTAAGAGTGAAGAATCACGGTGAATAAACATTCAAAACATCATATCTTTAGGAGGCTAGCAAAATGTTTAAGGGCTTAGCCTCCTATTCCTGCTTGTGTGCATGTTACAGTTTTCAAAAACTAATTCATTTACGACTTTAATAGTGAATAGTACGATGTTTGAGCATGACATTGTTAAAAGTTTATAAAATTAAATTGTTAAAAAATAATTACCCTTTTAAAGCAAAGTGTCAATTTCAAAAATCGTTTCTTTCTAATGTATCACAGATTTAGATATTAAACAATATATTTAAAGTTTAAATTTTCAATACGTTTAATATTAGAAAAAAGCACAAAACTTTACTACGCAACCTGGTGTTGAAAATTTCTTGTAGAAAAAAATTGTGGTCCCATTATTCATTTTCACATGATTTATGTTTACAACGAGTTTTATTCAATTTTATTCCGTTTTTACGAAATTAAATGTCCTGCCGTGAGTAAATCTGAACGCAAATGATATGTAGTACATTAAATTTGCATTATATATTTTAAAAATAATATATTTTAAAAAGAAAAGCAATAAATATTGATTTTAATTTCCAATTACAAATTAAATAATTGAAAAATTTATTTGAGAGAACTACTTTTCAAGCTACGTATAAGTTCATATAAATATTCTGTTCTATTAAATGTCATTTCATAACAATATTTAATATGGGTAATTCATTATCTCTCTTGCTCTATGTATATATATATATATAACTTATAAATAAAATATGTTAGTATTTTACATTTCGATTAAATATATTTATAAATCAAAATTGACACATAATTTAGTCTTAAATTGTGGAAATTCATTTAATTATCTTCTTATGCATATTGAATTATGTTTGTTGCATATACATAACATATATTTAATTTGAACACTAATACAAACCAAAAATATGAGTTAATTAGCTTTATATCATACATATGTATATTATAATTTAAAAGGGTAAATAATATATCTATGACAAGTTAATGTAGGTAGGAAAGTAATATAAATACAAGTTATAGGATTGGTATTATTAAACCATTTTAAATATGCACATTGAATAAGTTATTATCAATTACACCAATAATCACATTATGTAGTGTAATGTTCCAATATTTTAACATTGAAGCTTGTATCTAAGCATATATTTATTATTATAAATTTGTTTGATATTTTGGATTCATTTTACTAAAAATATATGTATACTGTTATGCAAAATTTTCCCTCCTTTTAAAATAATAGTGAATTTTACGGAATTATTTATGTATTTGTATAAGTAAAATATTTACATTTAATAATATTCACAAACTTGATGCATCTATCTTGAGGCATTGAATACAATTTTAAACAATACATTTTGGAAAGAGCACAGGGATGTTACAATATTTTCCTGATTATATACTTATTAACTATTAATAAGTGGCTTATTATGTACTTACTATTTTTGAGAGTTTGTTACATTTATATTGTAGCACTTAAGGATGAACAAATTACTAATTATAAATAACAATATAAGAAATGTACGTTTTAGTAGGAATTATTGTACACCAGACAATAATATGACTTTTGCATATGAGGGCGAATTTGCTCTGTAAATAGATGATATGAAGACAATAATGTGTTTAGGGAAAATAATTCATTAATTCTGTGAAGAGAGTAGGATTAACCATTTGCGATGATAAACGGAGTACGGTGGCAAAAGTGTTAGTGAAAGAAACAAATTGTGGAATACTGGAATAACATATTGAGTTGTAAAGACATATGCACCTTCAAAAGAGTATCACACTTTAAATACCTGGAATGGATTATAACGTAGAATTAACTAATTAAAATAGATGTGTCATTGAGAAAATAGCAAGCAAATAAGGAATACTATGGTTTAAAAAAAGTTTACGACTGATTATTCTTAGCAGTGATGAAACGTGGGTATTCAAAAAAACTGAAGAACTGAGGTTCGTGATAGTCGAAAGGAAAGTTTTTAAGAAGTCTTAAATTAAGAATAATATTTGGTCCAATCTTTAACTTGTCGAACTAATGAATAGAAAAAGTTACATATTTATTATATCCAAATGAAATTTCAGTGGTCTGATAAGTGATATAATTAAAAGAATTCCAAATTCACACTTTTTGGTTACTACACATAATTTGGCTTACTTCAGGGTGCAGTCTTATCTCTTATTTTATAAGCTCTATTCGTTAACTCTGATTCTTCAATCCTCCACCACTCCGCTAACTCATACTTGCACACAATATGAAATTATTCCTTAAAATAAAATGTCAACCTGATTGTCATTTGCTACAAACTGATCTATAGCGTCTTACTCAATGAAGTGACTAGGGTTGCCATAAATGCATGAAGTCAAACCAGGGCAAACATTAAATAAAATTAGATATTACGTTATGTAAGTGTTAGTATTGAACAGACAACATAATAATTGAATACATATTTAGTATTTGACCCAAAGAGCGTAGAATATCCGTGATGCAAAGTTTGTCCGGCTTTCTTGTCTATATTTTACTTTTTTTATCTAATATTTAAAGGAAAAAAAAAAATTAAATGAGAAAAAAAAATTATAAAAATGTCCAAATTTTTTTTTCACATTTTCAAAATTTTCTTGTGTCAAAATGTTTTTCATATTATTATTCTATCTATGTTTAAGTTTTCATAAAGTTTGGATCAAAAAATGACCTCTTTAAACTATCAACTAGAAGCAAATCTGGTTTCAAAAAGTTGTTGGTTGAAATTTTTGGACAAGTATTTATATACAAAAAAGTGTTATCAGAAAAAAAACAAACATTAAAAAAACACTAGTTTCTTCACTTTGTTTAGAATCTAAAATTACATACTGTAATTTAGAGTGTTTTGTATGAAGATTTGAAGATGTTGGGGATTATTTAATATATGTTATGTACATAAGAGTATAAATGTAAATAATATAATTTAACAAATTATTGATGAAATTATTCAATCTTTTTCAAGGTTATTTTCACAAAAATATTTTGTGTCATATGTACATTTTTATTTATTTTGCATATGTTATAAGAAAATGACTAACCTCCAGTTATCATTTAGTCATGCAAATATAAATTAAGTTTGTTTTCTTGTATTTAAAATTGACAATTGTATTAAGCATGCACTATATGAATATTATGTGATACTGCCATTAGGACCATTATCCAGGTCTAGCACTGCAGTAATATAGATGGTTTTTACTATACATATACCTAAGTAGTTTTATTATTATTTTATTCAGAGTTGGTGCATACAGAGTGATTTATAAAGCCTCAGCGCCCCATTTTTAGCCCTATATAGTGCATAAATTAGTTTTTTTTTTAAAAATATAATATTAAAATCTAATAAACCTACATTTTTAAAATGGATTTTTACATTTTTTATTTTCTTTAAATATCAAATACTATCTATAAGTTATAACTCAATACTCACAAAATAATATTCATTTGTTGAACATTTTGATTTTTCACAAATAGTCAAGTAAATTGGCACTTATGACATTTTGAATTTAGAATAGGGAGGTGGATAAGCAGGGAAATTCTACAAACATTTTTTTAACTCTGTTACTTTAAACTTTAAATACTATTAAGTACCTACTATTTTTGAAACTATTGGTCCAATAGGAATTAATTTTATTTTTATTTGTTTTATTTATCTTTTATTCATTTGAACAGAACCTATAGAACACGCAAGTACTTATCACAATAAATATAATTAGGATAGGAAGTATTAAAAATTTAAACATTAAAATAATCAAAAAAAAAATAAATATTTTGTATTTATAAAGTCGAGAGATAGTTTCCATTTAAAAAATATATATATAATGTAATAAGACTGTTTATATACCATAGCATTGTCTTACTGAAAAAAATTTAAAATAAGCAATTTTTTTTTTTAATAACCTAGAGGTTAAATGGGAAATACAAACCCACTCCAAGGAAACAGAAATTGAAAAACCGTAAGATTCAATTTTAACATAACATTTTTTTTGGATATCTATGCTGACACTGAATATTGGCTCATTTCTATACTATACTTGTCATTACTTGTCTTATTTTAATTGTAGTATTATTACAACAAGACCGATTATTCATTAATTTCAAACTAGAGTAATATTCATTTATTTTAATATACAATTTTTACGTTTGTTAAATTTTAATTTATTGGCCCAAAATAATTTAAGTCAGTGGTTCTCAACCTTTTTTGATTCATGGCACACTATTATAAATTACAAATTTTTGCGGCACACTCGCACTTGACAACAACAACCACTTTGGTAACCACTAGAGGGCATTAGTCATCGATACATGCCTAGACATCCATCTGAGTTAAAACTGTACACCGTAGAGTTTGCCTACACATGTATTGTCTAATCTGCACAATTGGTTGACATTTAATAGTCATAATTTTATCAATTGGTGTGTAATAATTTGAATGATTAATAGTCTACTAGGATGTTGGTATAAAAAAAGAGAAGAGAACTTATGTAAAATAAACTAAAAACACAAGCATAGTTATCATAACAAATATTATTAATCGAATAAACGTTAAACTCGCAAACTGTGCGCACACACAATTGATATAATAATATAATAATAATTATAATCACAAAATATATCAGACATTTCTCGCGGCACATGTAGTCGATTTCACGGCACAGTAGTGTTTCGCGGCACACCGGTTGAGAACCACTGATTTAAGCAGTCCAAAATTTTACCGGCCCAGGTTGGGGATCACCAACTCGGAACCTTAGTCAGTTCGCCCCTAAGTGCACCTATGTAATTTGCATCAAAATTGACCCAAAATAAATAAAAGATATGCAGTATGCACCAAAATATTATAGATATGTTTGTAATTGGCACCAAAAAGAAAATATGTAATTTGCGCCACGGCTAGTAGTGATTATATAGAATTGTAATTTGCATCAAAATTAAAATCGATTAGTCTTTTATCGATAGCATTTATTAATAGTATTACAACGTAGTGCACGGGTACAGCTAGTTAATTATTATATTAATTTAATATAAATAATTAGTTTTACACTTTTCTTACTAAAAAAATAAATAAAAAATGAATTGAGATGCTACATATTGTGTACAACACAACTACATGAGTACGATGGTAAGATATGCAAGTGAGAACGATATTTTCGCAATAATAAACTAATATTAATATTTATTAAACTTAGTACCTATTGGTAGCATATATTTTATTATATTAATATACTTTAGGTTGCAAATAATGTTGCAATGAAATTGCATTCAAAAGATAGTTAATCTTGAATTAAAAATTACGTTTTGATAAATGCTGGCCAAATTTAATTTTCTTAACTTCATTTTGCTAAATTATATTGTTATGTCATATGACTTTTTTTTATGGGAGAAGGGGAGTTACAGACATTTAAAATTTTAAAAACAGTCGAATATTCTATAATCGATACACAATAATTATTTTGATTTTAATTTTGGTGTAAATTACAAATCATATTTTTTTTGCTACTACTTGCCTCGATACTAAATACATAGCACTTTTTTTGTGCAAATTTCAAACTTTCGACGGAACATATTCGAAATCGTACGATACTTGCTGCAGCGACGACCTATATGAGTTATTTCTATATACTTTGAAGGTAGGTTAATATAAGTGCCAACACGCGCTGTTCGAATGTGCAGCTTACCCGCTTACCTTTAGGTACCTATACGTTTATCTAATCAATATCATATTCTGATATCATGGATGTATTCAAACAGATAATTATATTATTATATTATTATAATTGACAACGCTTGTTTGGCTCGGGACAGTGGACGGGTATAGTACATATTCATAGTAATAATAATATAATATTATATACACATAATAATAATATAGATAATATACATGTAAAGCGTAGTGTACAAATAAATCGATGGAATGCGTTGTTTCCTGTACACAGCAGCGGATTTTAGTTCCGCGTTGGAATGTTTATGAACAAAAAAAAATTAGAAAAAAATAAATAGTATATTAATATACACATACCTACGTCATACTATTAAATCTCCGCCAAGATGGACGACGCAACCACGGTGAATGATTGGTTATATGAAACGATAGGGTAGTGGGTTTTTTGTGCCACCCCCCCCCTCCCCCCTCAAGAAAAACCAAAAATATTTTATTTGGGCGCGTACAAAATGTCTGTAGAACACGTTCCGGGTCCGACGTAGTTCTACGGTTTTAATGGTATTAATTATTAGTACCAATATAATAGGTATTGTAAGACTCCTCTTCAAGAAAACTAATCCTGTAAGTTGCGCCACTGATCGAGAATCTATAATTTACGTGACATCTATAACGGGACCAGAACTTTTTTATGTACACATAATAATACAAATACCTATATTATAATATTATACAAAATCGCGGTGTAATAAATGAATATACTATACAGGGTGTCGCAGTACGATTTGACAAATGCAATAATATTTGTTCTACTGATAATTTTAAACTCAAAAAAAAAAATATTTATATAAATATATATTTACTACATCACCGCGCTACAATAATAACGTAAATTTTTTTCTTTTTGACCCAAATTTTTAATATTGAAATGTTATACTTAAGTTTTAGAAAAAATCAAAATAACAAATTTGTGAATCTGATTTTTAGAAAAATAATACCTAGTGCTTAAATCTATAATAAAGGTTAAGCCGTTCATTTTTTACAATTTTTTAAGTTTGCCAATAATTTAATAATATTGTTAAATGTCATAATAAGATCACCAATTGACATCATAATGTCACCAATATTATGATGTGTTTGACAATATTATTAAATTATTCGCAAACTTAAAAAATCGTAGAAAATGAACAAATTAACCTTTATCAGAGATTTGAGATCCAATAAAAAAAAAAAAAAAATGTATACGTCACTGCTGTAGCGCAAAGTTATAGTTGTATATTTAAAAAAAAAAATTTTAATTATTTATAGAATAAAAGTTATTGCATTTGTCAAATCGTACAGGGAAACCCTGTATATATATATATATATATATATATTTATATATCTCGTAGGTATGTATTATATTAGTCATATTGGTTAGTGAATCAAATGTCTTGGAAAATAGTAAAAATTGAAGTTTTTTTTCAAATTTATAATATATTTGTCTAACCAACCATTTAGGAGAATAACAGTTAATTTAACTGAATATCTAAATGTTTTGTGTTGCGTTTGAGTAAAGTTAATAATAAAGAATAGCTTGTTAAACACACGGAAAGAATTATCGATGATTATTATTAGTTATAGTAAAAAGTTTTAAAACCGAAATTTGTTTGTATTTGGTAGGTATTTAAATTTAATTATTGCGAATACAGCTATTTATTAGCTAATATTATTTGTAACTTTTGGAGCATTTGAAATTGAAGTAATGAAATACATTTCGATTACTGTATTGATTTTATACAAAGTTTAAATATTATTATTTAAAAATGCCGTTTAGAAAAAACGTCAAGGCATTTAATAGGAGGATTATCCGGACGGGAGTTAAAACCTAAATTTTTTTACTATTTACTTTTAATATAGACGTTCGATTATAGAAGCCTTATTTGACTATACGCCCACGATACGACGTGTGAACGTGTTGCATGCACGAACGTGACCATAAATTATGTATGTAGCGCAGAGACGTGTAGATCGTCATAATATTGAGTACGTTTTAAGCGGAAATGTAAAAGGCTAATATTTTTGAGTACCTATGCGAAAACGCAACCGAAACGGAGCGTTCGGCCACAAGGGCTTATGGCCGGCAAAAAAAAATAAATAAGAAGTCATTGAAAAAAAAAAATAAGAAGCCCACGACGACACTGTGAAACACTGCAGGTATTAAAGTGATGTGACGGGAAAAGATTTCTAATTTTGTCGCCGCCGCCGTTTCGTGTTGCACCTCGCTCGCGGACCGAGAGACCCCGTCAGAGCCAAGTCATTTCTCGTTCGTCGGTCGCGATTCCACGCCGTATATTTAATTATTATTATTATTATCGTTTTCGCCCAGCAGCCGCCGCCACCAGCTTTGATGATAATATTAAAACACGTTTATTTCGAGTGCGAACGCATTTGACGCGTATTGACATGACGCTGCGACGCGGCGCGGCGGTTAGCGGATATCGCGGGCGCGCGCGTTTTGGTCGCGCGTCACGACGTCTCGCGGTCAGTCCTCAAAATATAATAGCGACAATAATAACAGTAATAACGATAATATATATTGTCGACCGATGATGGATGACTCTATTTTTGAACCGCGCGTCCCTGCACGCGTCGCGACGCACGTACAAACGGTCGGTTGGTGGTCGGTCGTGCCGTCCTATGAGAATAATAATAAATAGCCGCGCGCGCGATCGTGGAGACAAACGAGAGAAAAAAAATATGAGAGAAAAAAAAATGAATATATATATATATATATATATATAAATCTCGCATTCTCTTTTTGTCCCCCCCCCCCGGATCGACGGACGACTTTTCCGCGAACTCTACGCGTCTGCCCGGCTTGTACGTGTATGAATTATAAAAAACGCGCGTGCGATTTATACGCGGACGCGCGGAGATGGTCGCATGACGCAGCGGTCGGCAAAGGCTTTTTGGACAAGTCGCGTATATATTGGTACGTCTTCCAAAATATTAATATTATTTTGACACTACGCGCGGATATGCATTATAAAGCGGTACAGTGGTCGGCGGGTGGGGCCAAATTCCCGAAGGGCCGACTGCAGAGGGTGAAAAATATTTTTCCCACACGCGATTATAATAATATATTACTATGTTAATATTATGATTTACAGACGTAGATATTGTGTATAACGTAATCATAGGCGTCACTGGTGGGGATTCTAGAGCGATTACTCATTAAATGCCATCTAATACACTTTTTACAGGAAGATTATAGTTTTGATACCCTTAAAAAGTTTATTTAAAACGGTTGCCATTTGATATTTTCGATTTCTAATTTAATTGTTATTTTTCTCTAAAATATTAATTAATACATTAATTTGGTAAAAAAAATTAGGGAATTACTATTGCAGTGACGCCCACGGGTATTATTAATTATCATTTTTATAGGTACCTATGGTTTGTATGTGTATATAATAAAAGTGACATTTAAACGTATCAAACCCGCGGCGGCGCGGCTCCTCAATCTCCACAACATTTCAATAGTTCTCAATTTACTATTGACAAAAAGCGATAGTGTTCATGCACTTGTAACTTATAAGAAGTTTTATTTTAAATGTAGATCCGGTTATATTATCACCGCAATGCCACAATCTACCGGAGTTTCCTAGTTCCAGACAGTCATAAAAACCATGTGAGTTGAGGAAACGCGATAAAAGGATATTATTGTACGAATTGCGGATACAATCTTTTCACACTAATTGCCGACCGGAGGTCGACAACATTCCAGGTAGGTTATATAGGTAGTTAAATATAACAATATTGCGGACACGGGTTTCTGCTCACTCATATTAATAAAAAAATTAAAGACCTTTAGATAATGAAATCGATGTGAGTCGCGGACGTTACCTATATAAACGATGGTTTACGAAATGAGAATAGATACGGGTCCGATGGTAAAAATATTATATTCGATCGGAAATAATCTTTATACCATGTCTTTGGTTACTTATCCTTATCTTATCAATAATTACTGATAATACTGATCTAACAACGGCGCTGAAGGACCGCAGCGTCAAGTGCCAAAAGATGCGTAGAAATTGTCTACCGCGAAATTTTGAACAATTCGAGCGCAAACCAGTAGTGTTTTTGTACGCGAACGAGTCGTAAAAAATATATAATATACAAATAAATACTCCATTGAGTTTTAATTAAAGTGAATAAAAAGTAAAAATTGATTAAAAATATTTTATTGGTTATGAAATTTTTGGAATTTTGTTGGACGCAGTCTATATAGATCTAGAAAATTCACGGGACGCAATTTACATAAATATTCAAATAATATCCTGGCCGCAATATCCCCCTTACTATGAAAATATATCTAGAGCTTTTTGGCGTCCGTAGGCTAAATTATTTTGGCGCAATTTTTCCCGGTCTTTTTCACGCAAAAAATAATATTCCGTTTGGGTGATTATAATTTATATCAAGTATAACGTGGTGAAATATAATATACCATTTTTTTGGTTATATTAACAGTTATCGATCATCAAGCTGAAAAATGTTCTCACATTGCACAGCAAGCCGAGAGTTGAAATCGATTTGAAGGGAGTCTTACGAGTGAGCAAAAGGAACAACGGAGCTCTGGAGCGAAGCGACGCTCAATATCGTAAAAGTGCGAAGCGAAATTTCTATTTTCCCGTGATCCCCACAATTCGTACATCACCTTTAAAATAGGTAATGTCCACAACTCGCATGGTTTTAATTTACGCGAACGACCGTCCGCAATTAGTATTAGTAACAATTAGACACACGGAAATCCGTGTCCGCAAATGTCGTGTCCCGGTATAATTGCTTTTGGAATTTGTCCGCCACTAGTACACACACAGCCCAATTTTCATACACGTGTTTACCGTGCATTACAAATTTTCCCTTTCTGTGTCGCGGCGGTTCTCGTGACCTCAACTCGGAGCCGCGCGTGACTACGTACACGACGCAGTTTGAATACCTCTGCCATTATATTTAAAAAAAAAAAAAAAAAAACCAAACAAACAAACAAACGAACAAACCTTAAGGGTTATACCATTCCTCAACAGGTAACCAGCGGTGACGAGGGTATATAACGCGCCAGAGAGAAAACACAATGTGTATTTTACAAGAATAAAACTCGTGTACGTGTGTGGTAATATGACACACGCACTCAAGCTTCCCCTCGGCCGTAAATGTAATAATATTATATGGTGTTGAGGAGCAGGGGGTCGAGGTGGCGGAGTGGGGATAGTTCACGGGGGTGGCGGGGGGGGGGGTGGCGGGCGGGCGGGCGGTCGGTGGTTCGCTTACAACTCGTACACGTCGCGGCCACCGCCGCCCCCGCCGCCTCCTCCGCCACCGCCACCGCCGCCGCCGTTGGCCCGGGTCCGCGGCCGGCTCTGGAGCGGACACGAGCCGGACTCGCGGGACCGCGTGGGGCTTGTGTACGAGTACATGTTGTAGCCGGGTATGATGTGCACGCGGACGTCGCCGGACGGGCGGCTGGCGCCGTCGCGGGCCCGCCGCGAGAACGTCACCGTCGTCTTGCAGCAACAGTAGTGGAACAGGTTGACGTACGCGTTGCGGAAGTGCCGGTTCCCGGCGCAGTACACCAGGTTGTTGAAGCACGACTTGCTGAGCGCCAGCCACGCTAGGTTGTAGAACATCTGCGCGGACAGCTTCTGGACGGTGGCCAGCGCCAGGACGACTGCGAACGGGGCCCAGAACGCGATGAACATGACGAAGCTGTACGCGTTGGCCAACATCAGCGAATAGTCCCAGTTGAACGCCAGCGGCGGCTTGAAGCTGGGGTTCAGCCGGGCCACGTGCACCTGGTACGTGATGCGCACGTACAGCGCGGCCGTGATGAGCAGCGGCCCTAGTACGATGGCTCCGGCGACCAGGGCCTGCGTCGGCACGATGCCGCTCACCTGCGAACATAACATAATATATACAAACACTATTGCGTGGGCGCGCGCAACTAGGAGGGGGCGTTGGGGGGCGACTAACCCCCCCCCGGGTTTTTTGAAAACCGCTTAAAGTTAACAGGACGTACTTTTTGAAGGGGCTATAAATCAATAAATAAACATTTTAGCCCCGGTTGGGCTAATTGACATTGTTACCCCGTTTCGGGAACAGGCGTGCAACGGACGAGAAATGGAATTAGACAGGTTTAAGTGGGAAGAGGGCGCGACATATTATTTCAGTTACCTAAAGTTATTTGCAGGTCGTAGACCTGTAACGGTTAGTGTCGAGTTAAATTATTTAAATATGGTTACAGACTAAGATTGTGAAAATTATATCGTGTATTTTCATTGAAACTCTATGAAAATTTAAATATAGATAATAATGCGAAATATATTTTGGCGAAATTTATAGTATGTGATTTTTTTTTTAAATATTTTTATAAGTTTTTTTTTTTTCTCGTCAAATTGTTTTTTCACTTTCTCAGTTAATAATCAAGTATAAAACTGCAGGCTGAGTAAAAAATATATTTCTTTGTAACAAAAATACATTTTATAAAATTATTAAGTAAAATTGTCTTATATAAACTAAAGCTCTGCTCAGAATTGTTCAATTGAACAAATTATTTATCGTTTCTTTAAAATTTAACATTCCAACCAATATAATATTTATTATATTATATTAAATATTAATTTAATTCATTAAAGTTAACAGAAAAATGACCTGAATAAAATTATGCAGTTAAAATGGAAGTTGTTATTTGAAAAAAAAGTTTACATCTCCACAAGACATACTAATGGTGACATAAAAAAAGAAAACATAGTTGTTATAGTGATTTGAATATTCCGAAAAAAATCAAAAAAATCTGAATTTTTGCATTTTCACGGCCAAAAATGAGGACGCTTAAAAATCACTCTATATAGTGTGTGAATATTACAAATGCAATCAGAAGGGTGATAGGTATCATAATAAATGAGTTTACTCCGTAATAAGTACCTATTATAAATTCCATTTATACATCTTACATAACCCCTATGCGCAAAATCATCCCTTACACTGGGTGCTCATTTGCTATGCTAATGCAGAAACATAATTATGTATGTTTATTCCATAACTGTTTGGTTTTAATTATTCTGTTAAAACAATTCGCTAGTTATTAACATAAACTTTTTTCTGTTTTTACTATATTTGTTTGGAAATGTCCGTTCATGTTGTTTTACTAAACTATAATATTAATACGATATTATTAATAAAGCGTATCCCCCGTGCTGTTGATATATTGCAGTCAGTTCGTTATTGTTTTATTAATCTAGTTCGCACTTGTGTTCAGGTCTCGAGACTTAAATTTTATAAAATCGTATAAATTCCATATTGTCGTATTGCTTTTGTCGCGTCGATTTTTTCAAGGCTAGGCATAGGTTATTAGTACCTAGCGAAATCTTCTAGCTTTACCTATTCCGTTAAGTGACCTTTGACTCGAAGATCACCATGATAGGTACCACGGACGCCCGGAAGGAGGGCCAAGTGATACAAATGCACTGCCTGAAATTTCTTATTGATAACAGAAGACGTTGAAATATTTACCAAATTCTGAAAACCACTAAATAATAATCATACAAAACTGGCGTTCTGTGATCGGTCGAAACGGAGAATCTTGAATAGTTTGGCATACAGATAGTATTCTACAAAATCAATGTTTAACATCTATTCAAAATAATTTCTTAAGATATTTATGTCATAAGTGTGGTTATCGAAGAATTCCTCATTCATCATATGATAATTTATATTGTCATTTTAAAATAACATCATTAAAAAACAGGTTTCGACTAATGGACTTGAAATTTTTATTTAAATTACTTCATAATTACATTGATTGTCCTGAACTTATTGAACGTTTAAATTTTAAAATTAATTCTTTTAATTCCAGAAATAAACTTGTTTTCTATTCCTTAAATGCTTCTAATTCATACAAAATGTACTCTCCTGCTAATAAACTAATGTCAGCTGGTAATTCTCTAAAGTCTAAGTAATATTGACTTATTTCATTCATCAATCACTGCATTATCGTCATCATTATATTTATAGTAGATATTGTAGATAACTAAAAATTTTCACTTTTAATTGTAAACTATATTTATTTATTATATT